>QAXK01008509.1:0-25888 GCA_004335735.1 Chlorella sp. KRBP | reverse complement strand
GTGGTGGAGGCACCATGTGGTAGAAGGGGGACCTCGCTGCCGATGCATGGGAGAGCTGCATGGACAGCTGAGCAGGCCACTGACGGCCGCTGAAGCCCATTGCTGCATACTGCTGTGGTCCGGCTGCCGTGTAAAATGTGCTGAAGGTGCGTGAAGCTGGTGCTGCACAAGGGGGCTGTGCAGGGGCCAAGGGCCTGCGCATGTTGGAGGGAAAACGCCAAGGAAGTTTAGCTGCTTTTGCTCGGCTGTTGACCATCTGTCTGACAAAAAGAGAAACTAGAAGAGAAAGCGAAGACTCTTCTTGAAGACGCGTTGGATGGAAAGCAAAGTCTGATAAATAGCTGTTTGAATATTGGGTGGTGAAGTGAGTGTGGATGAAGACAACGGAGTGGGGTTGTCAACCCCTACTTGTGGTCAACTCCGCGCGGGCGTGGGCCCACTGAAACCTGGAGGGTTGAACTTCCTGCTCTATGCCGCAAACAACGTGACTGAGCCCCTGTAAAACCTGCCAAAATGGTTATATCTCTCTTTTGCGTGATACGTGCACGCAGGCAGGCTGCATGCCGAGGGCCTGAGCCTGGTTGGTCTTGGCCCAACACACCCCTTGGGCCTGAAAGACTGTGGCCATAGCGCAGCTGTGCCATCATCCTGAAATTTTCAGTACGGTCTTGAGATGAAACTCAGAGCACATGCTGCTTGCACCTTGCTCTTTTGCACAATTCTTGCCTTTGCTCAGCTGCAACGATACCCTCACCTGCTCCATTGTTTGTGCCGACAGCGACTCCACCAGTCCTCTTGAAAGCTGCAATGTGGGCACATGGCCGCACGGAAAGCCCAGGCACCACACCATGCACCCTCGGGGTGCCACACCACAAGTCTGTCGCTGCAGCTGCTAGCCGTGTGTTGCAGCACCTGGCAGATGCGGGCCGCGTCGCTGGGGTGTAAGGCCTGCAAGTGACCAGGGCGCATAGGGGGGGGGGGCAGCAGACAGGCAGAGGGCAAGGCGAGCCCTTCCTATATCCAGCACTGGTACAACTCTCTGCTGTCTCCTGGGGTCTGTCGCTGCAGCGTTCGTCCTGTGTGCTGTGCTGGACTGGCTCTCCACGTTGAAAGGCACTACGTTGCTGCTGTTGGCGTGGCACTGTGCACTCAGCAAATGCCACATTGGCCTTTTTACACCCTTGGGAGGGTGTCACCAGGTGCTGAGTCAGCACAACGTAACACACTTCACCCAAATGGGCATGCACTCCCATCCTTTCTGCTTATGTTGGATTGCATTTTTTGCAGAATCAACTGCGTGGTACCCATGTCAGCACGCCTTCAATGCAGGAAGGGCACTTGTTACTTGCAGCTGTTGAGCAGCACTGTCCATGCTACCAACATGGCCCAATGTTGAGTACAGCAGCACAAAATCCTGGGGCTCGGTTGTGGTGACAAGGCCAGGTACTCATCACCATAGGGTGGCATGTCACAAACTTGGTCTGGGTCTGTCAAAGTGCTTCTGTGGTACCACCAAAGTGCTAGTCTGGTACCACCAAAAGTGCTACTATGGTACCACAAGGTGACAATTGTACCACCAGTTAGGTACTCTGGGTGGGTGTGCCATCGTTGGTGCAAGCCGGGGTTGTGGCATCGGGGTCGATTGGTACATGCGTTGCCCACCTTGTGCACACCTGGCGTAGACTTCGAACCATTGCGGTACCATTGCGGTAATCCCTGGCTACCGCTGCACAAGACTCTCACTTGCAATGGAACTCAGTAGTATATTTTGACCTGTAGTGAAGAATTACTCCTAGTGGTGCTACAGCACACGCCCTGGCATTCTGGTCACTACTGCAGCTTGAAGCACAGCAGCCACCCAGCCTGGGCTTGTTTCCTGCCTGTGCTTGCAGTGGGCGAGACAAGCTGTCTGCTGCGCCACGGGTATCGGCAACCAGCTGCAGCCTTTGATGTGTTGACAGCTTGCTGGTTGAGGGTGGTGTTGGGTGTGTGTGGCGGGCAGGCGGGGGTTGGTCACTGACCATGCAGGTTTGATGGGCTCTGCAGTCAACCTGCCCCCAACTCATGTGACAATGCTGTCACATGAGGACCCAAGGGGACTTGCAGGGCGTCACGCTGCTGCATGCTGCAAGCGTGCAGTAGCCATTCAGTCGCTAGCCTAGCGGCGCTGGCAACTGGCTGTGCTGCTGCATGCAGTCCTGACCTGACTCAACAAAAACACGTGTGACCTGGGCTGCATGGGTTCGACGTTGTTGGGCACATAGAAGACCTGTGCAGCATAGGTTATCATTGGCAGTGATCGTATGGGGTCATTGCCATCTTGGCAGCAGCCGGAGGGGGACTTCGTGCAGGCGGGGGAGGGGCAGCTGCCAAGCATGTCAGCCAGGTATATAGTAGCAGGGCGCTGTGGATGCATATGCTGGAAGTTTGACATATACATGGTGCAACTCTGGCCGCCTGACACAGCTACAGGCTGAGGAGGAACAGCCTAGGCAGGGATCCAAGTGGCTGCTGGACGAAGCTTCTGGAAAGGCCCCTCTCGAACGATCAAGGTGTTGGTATTGTGCATGTTGAAACGATGCACGCTCACTAGCTACAAGAAGGGCACACGATCACATGCTGAGCTTTATGTTTTGAAGTTCAAGCACTGTCACACCTTGACAGTGTGTGACACTGCTGTGTGCGGCACATTAGCCGTGGCCAGCAGATCAGGATGTTGCATGTTATTGCCGCTGCTTGGTGAGAAGCAGCCCCCTGGTCCTCCTCAGCAGCTGTCAACAGCCGAGACCAGCACAACAGCTTTGCTTGATCAGTTTGCCAAAATGAAGCCTTCCGCTGGCATGCCCCGCAAGAAGGACTTCAAGAAAGGCACTGATGTTGAAGACGCCCGTCGCAAGAGGGAGGACAACATCATTGAGCTTAGAAAGACCAAGCGAGATGAGAACCTTCAGAAGAAGCGTATGGTGCATGGCGGGCCTTCCTATGCTATGGAGGAGAGCTCAGCACGCACTGGACCGGGTTTGCAAAACAAAGTGAGCACAGCGCGCATCTGCAGCGGGTGTGTGTTGTGGACGGCAGCTGGCGGGCTCCCCCGTCGCTAATCAGCCTCGTTGTCCCTATCACAGTATGTTCTGAAGTTATTGAATGGGTTGGCCACTGTCTTGTGTGTTCCCGCGTGCAGCAACTGGACGAGCTGCCCATGAAAGTGAGGGGCCTGTTCAGTCAGAACACCCAGGAGCAGTATGAGGCTACACAGTGGTTCCGCAAGCTCCTTTCCATTGGTAAGTAATAGTATCCTGTAGGACGTGTGTTTGGGACTGCAGACCGCGCAGTGACACGAGCTGCAGGACGTTTGCAGTATGTTGTCACCCCAGCAGTGTGTTCAAACAGGCAGTGGTAACTCCAGCAGTTGTGATGTCCCTTCTCGCAAAGGGAGGTGCAGTGCTTTTGCAATCGCAATTGACGTCTTTGATCACAGTATCCGCTGGCTACTTGATGTATTTGCAGTGATGCTGGTAACTCACACGCCTGTGCTTTGTGCATGCAGAACGCAACCCACCCATCGATGAGGTCATCAAGCAGAATGTGATCCCCCAGTTTGTGGCCTTCCTGAAGCGTGCTGACATGCCACAGCTGCAGGTACGCGGTCGAAAAGCAGGGTTGATCTGTGTCTTCAGGGGCTCCAGGCATTGCACTTGTTGGGGCAATCTACCAGTGCTGGCAGCAGAGCAGAGAGCAAGCAGCAGCATTGACCGGTGCCCACCTTAGCTGCTCCACAATGTAGTGTGCTTGTTGTCTAGACTATACAACGTGCTCACCTCCCTGTATGCCTTCCCTGTCGCAGTTTGAGGCAGCCTGGGCGCTCACCAATGTGGCATCTGGCACCTCGGAGCACACCAAGGTTGTGATTGAGGAGGGCGCTGTGGGCATCTTTGTGCAGCTGCTGCAGTCCCCCAGTGATGATGTCCGTGAGCAGGTGCGAGCAAGTGCCCAGTAGTTGATGCGGTGCGTTGGGGAGCCGGCAACTGCTTATTTAGGTGACCATGCACAAAAGTCGCAGTTGAGCCCCACCTCGTCTTGCAGGGTTGGGCTCCACAGGGCTGCGACTGTTCACATGCCTTGCTCCTGGCCTGCTTTCCAAGTCAAGCACGTGACATCATTTTGAACCACTGTTCATGGCTGCCAAAACCTGCCAAACCTGCAAACCGCAGGCTGTGTGGGCCCTGGGCAACATTGCTGGCGACTCGCCCCAGTGCCGCAACATGGTGCTCCAGGCTGGCGCCCTGCCACCCCTGCTGGAGCAGCTGGGCGACCAGCAGAAGGTGTCGATGCAGCGCAACGCCACATGGACCCTGTCCAACTTCTGCCGCGGCAAGCCCCCTCCAGATTTCTCTGTGGTGAGCGCTAGCAACGGGCGCAATTCAAGATATTCCATGGGGCCACACCTGTGCACTGGGAGTGTTGTTTGGAGCAGCACCTGAGGCCTAGGAATGTGGTTTGCACGCTTGTGCTGCCCTGTTCCCCCTCATCCCATGAAGCGGTTTCCTTGCCTGATGATGAGTCACCAGCAAGGGCCCGTCAAGTCCTATGTTCGAGCAGCAATGGGCTATACGTTGGGAAGTGGGCATGCAGGCTCCACAGCTTCACAATTAGGAAGTGCATGGCTCCTGCAGGTTGCAGTGATGCTGACCAGCACCCTGCTTCCCCTGCCCCGCTGCCCTGTGCAGACCCAGAAGGCGCTGCCCACCCTGGCCCGCCTGATCCACATGTCTGATGAGGAGGTGCTCACAGACGCGTGCTGGGCCCTGAGCTACCTGTCTGACGGAGACAACGACCGCATCGACAAGGTCATTGAGGCAGGGGTGTGCCGCCGCCTGGTGGAGCTGCTGCTGTGAGTAACGCTGTGGCCCTGCTGACTGCAAAGATGGGTTGCAGTCAGCATGCAGCCAGGTTTGGATGCCCATGATGCAGCCCATGATGCAGCCACTCGATTTCTGATCCACACGTGGGATTGTTACCCCACATGTGTTGTGGCGACCTGCAGGCACAGTTGATGGGCTCCTCGATGCGTTCCGTGTTGCTGAGGAGTGCCTGCAGCTGTGCATGCAGTTTTGATGTGAATGACTTACTCATTGACATGTGGGTCAGCTCGAACAGTAGCTGCCCGCTGGCCTGAACACGGTTGTGCATGCGGCATGCACGTTGTTGGCTGCAACGGCAAGAACGTGTTCATGTCCATCGCAAGGGCGCTGAAGTGTACCGGTGTGTCTGCTGTGCTGCCTTGGTGCTGAACTCTGTTTGTGACACAAGCAGCAACCAGTCTCCCTCAGTGCTGGTGCCTGCCCTGCGCACAGTGGGCAACATTGTCACCGGCAATGACATGCAGACACAGGTGGGTGATCACCTCGAGGACGGGTGTGGCAGTGCAGGTGCTTGGATATGACATGCAGTTTGATGCCATGTTGTGGTGTGCAGCAAAGCGAGTGTGCTTCCTTTGGAGGGCCAGCCGGCGCACTCTGCGAGTTCATCACATCTTTCAGCAGTCCTCATGTGACGGCCTGTTTGAAATGCATTCCATATCCAGAGGTGCACATGATTCATGTGCACCTCATGTGCACCTCTGAAAAACTGTCACCAGACCACACATGTGGTTGTCAGTCATATACCTGGTATGTGCATCAGCGCGCCGACGTCCATGCCGCTGCCCCCTGCTGTGCCGTGCTGTGGTGCTGCAGGTGGTCATCAACTGCGGCGCCCTGCAGTGCCTGCTGAGCCTGCTGACCGCCAACCACAAGAAGTCGATCAAGAAGGAGGCCTGCTGGACCATCTCCAACATCACTGCAGGCACCAAGGAGCAGATCCAGGCAGTCATTGACAACTCACTCATCCCACCACTGGTGCACCTGCTGGGGGTGAGTGTGCTGGTGATGTGCATGTGGTGGCGCGGGATGTGCCATAGGAATTATCAAGAAGCGACCCTGATATGGACAGGAAAGCGCTGCGATGTGGTTTAGATTATTGCTGACTGGGGCATTCATTTTGTGTGTGTTTTGGCATGCTTTCACAGCTGCTGATGACATCACCCAGTGAGCTCTGAGCTTGCATGCTGGTGCTCGCTGCTGGTTGACTGGCTGGCTGATGCTTCTCGTCTGTGCGATGATGCCGTTTGCAGACTGCTGAGTTTGACATCAAGAAGGAGGCAGCATGGGCCATCAGCAACGCCACAAGCGGCGGAACAGCAGAGCAGATCAAGTGAGTGTGTGGCAGGGTCCTTGCTCTGCGCAGCGCCACGTGCAGTTGACACCCTTTTGTGCATGTGCACGTAGGTGAAGGGCAGCGACTGTGGCATCTGCTGCAGCAAGCCTCGGGGTGCATGTGTGGCGCTGATCTGACACTTCTGAGATGAGGCCTTGCACCGCCATGCACTACAATACTGTTGCCATATCGTGTGAGGTGTTGGTGCCGTGTATATCTGGACACGAAGTGCCTGAAGCGCTCAATTGTGGCTCCCTGCTGTTGCGCTGCAGGTACCTGGTGGACTGTGGTGCCATCAAGCCTCTGTGCGACCTGCTGAGCACCCCTGATGTGCGCATCGTGACTGTGGCACTGGAGGGGCTTGAGAACATCCTCAAGGTGAGCCACTGCTGCTGTCGGGTGCTGCACTGCTGGCCTTGTGATACAGTTATCCAGGGCTTAGGTTGCTTGGAGTTGCTTGTCGACGCGTCCAATGGCAAATGGTGAAACGGCTGCTGCACTGGCGCATGGAACTGCATGGGGCTGTGGCACCTGGTGGCTGCTGCAGCATTCCAGCGGGTTGCACAAGTCGCTGAGTTGTGCTGACGCAGTGACTGGGTACTTGACCGTGCTTGAGTTTCCTTGCAGCACTCAGCAGTGAGGGCTATGCTGACTGTGTGGCTTTGTTGTTGCGTGCGTACGTGTTTGTGGCACGCAGGTCGGCGAGCAGCTGAAGCGCATGCCTGGTGGCAGCGGCAACAACCCGTTTGCACAGCTGATTGAGGATGCAGAGGGCCTGGACAAGATTGAGGCACTGCAGGTGGGACCACAGCTGCACTGCTGTTTCCTGTCCACCTGATTGCTGCATGTGCATGTGCTGCACCCCCAATCAGCCGCCGGATACGTCTGGGAGGCCTCTTGACGCTCCTGTTCGTGTGATGCAATGCGGGCGACGCCCATGCTGTGCCTGATGACGGCGCATGCTGTGATGTAGTCCTGACAAGACAAGCATGCCACTGTCACTTTGTGCTGTAGGAGCACCAGAACGAGGACCTGTACGAGAAGGCTGTGTCCATCCTGGAGACCTACTTCGAGTGTGAGGAGGGCGACGACCAGAACCTGGCACCCCAGATGGCTGGGAATCAGTACGCCTTCGGCCAGGCAGCAGCACAGGTGAGCATCAACTGGGGCGGGGTCCATCGTACTAGCCAAGTGCTGTTTGATGTGTGTGGCTGGGCTGGGTCCGAAGTGCATCAACCAGGCACTGTGTTGGGACGCGCTGTGCTGAGATGCTGAGCCGTGTGATGAACAGGCGTGCATTTACTATCCTGGCTCCTTCATGTGCCCTTGGTTGTAGCTGACAGTGCTTGCATGTTGGTGATTGCATGCATGCTGGCCTTTCCAGGGTGCCGCGCCTGTTGGGGGGCGTTTGTCAAGAAGCTGTGTGCTGAAGGTTTGTGCTGCTGTCACTGTGCCTGTGCCCTGCAGCCTGGTGCCTTCAACTTTGGCGGTGCAGCAGGCCAGCCGCAGGGTGGGGCCTTCAACTTTCAGGGCTGAGACCTCCCCGCATGCAGCAGCAGCTGCTGTGCGTCAGCCGCAGCAACCCCCAGCAGTCGCCTGTGAGCCTCCTGTGGAAGCAGCCAGGGGTGTTGTTCATGTCGGTGCCAACCGGAATGCGCAGCAGCGGAATTGGGGCACCCCCGCATGCCACATCTTGCTGTGAGGGCCCCTTGTGGGTCTCGTGTGGTGGCTTGGCTGGCACTGCGTGTTGGCCTGGTCAGTGCTGGGACGCACAGCCTAGGGTGGTGTACTTGGCTGCGACCTTTGGGGTCTTGAGCTTTGTGGGTTTGGGCCCTTTCACGAGCTGTCCTGCAGCTTCGACAGCTTTCATTGCACAGCACGTTGGGCCCTCATTTGAGCCTTGCCCTGACAGCATTGGCCCGCCTGCTAGGGCAAGGTGGGCTAGCATGATGGGCTTGGTGGCCCTGCATTGCACAGCCAGCCGCCCCTGGTGCTCAGCATATAGTGATGCCCCTGTTGGTTCCCCTGTGTAGCTCATCGTGTGCTTGTGCTGCCCTTCCCTGTTTGGCGGTGGCATTTGTGGTGTGTGTGTGTCAGTGTGCTGTTGTCGATACCGTGTCTGTCCATGTCAGCGTGCTGTTGTCACGTGTGGTGTTGTTGCGTGTGCTGCCGGCGTGTGTGCATGTCAGCAGTAGTGCTGCTGTCAATTGTACATGTCAGCAGTAGTGCTGCTGTCAATCGTACATGTCAGCAGTAGTGTGCCTTTTGTGCGGGACTTGTGGCCTGTACATGCAGGTCTGCAGGTACCCGCTGCGTCTGCATCCCTCGTCTTGAGTGCTGTGTGTTTGCTTGGGTCTCCTGAGGTGCTTGGAGCTCCTTCACCCCTGTGCAGTGCATCATCGCGCAGTGCAGATCTTGATCTTTATGAGTCGAAGCTCATGGTTATCACTCACTGCCGAAGGATCAGGTGCATGGCCTTGGGGCGTGGTAAACGTCAGCCACCTCTCTGCCCAGCATCGTGTGCTGTTGCTGTGTCATTTCTGCATGTGATTGTGCTGGGGTGTGTCCTTACTCGTGTACAGTGTCCAGTGTGTGTCAGCACCTCTGCATGTCGAGGTGTGTGCGTGTGATGTTGCTGTGAAGCAACGGGGGGTCTGAGTGGGGTAGGGGTGTCAATATGGGGCAGGGCTGAGTGTTTGATTGTGTTGGCTACTGCCTGGCTGGAGTCATGCAGCAGGTGGTAAGAGCCGGCTTGCATCACTGGCCTGAGGGGCGTGCTGCGTCTGCATCTAGGTGGCACTGCTTCTTGATAGGCGCGGGGTTTATGCAATGCCGCTGCTTCCTCCCAACAGCTTGGGCGTTGCATTTATCACCTGGTGATGTACATGCATCGAGGTCCTGATGGTTCAGCCTGGGCTATGCAGCCTTGTGAAGCAGTCCAGTTCAAATGGCCATAGGAAATGCAAAGCATGTTCAGGTTGTGGTGCATCGCTGCAATCCCCTTGTCGCCTCACACACCCGTTTCATGAGCAGCTCCTGTCAGGTGGCAGGGCAAGCATCCACCATCCCCACACCAGGCTGGCCATGCTTCAAGGCAGATCAGCACCAGCTGATGTTGTGTTGGAGTCCCCTTAGCACAGTCGCCTGTAGGAAGTAGCAGGTTAACACCACAACGATGCATCGCCTCACGACCGACTCCTATGAGTATGCATGAGCTGGGTGGCGGGTGTGCCTGGCGCTGGGCAGGTGTCATTGCCGTGTTGCGAAGGTATAGCTCCCTGTCACTAGAGGAAATTTGAAAGACACAGCAGGCACCGGTAACCTTCAAAAGGTGACATACACCTCACCAGACCTATCCACTTGAGACCCCCTGCGGAAATCTGCAGGACATCATTTGCATGCCATGCTTGGGACCAAGAGCGTGCTAGACGTATCGTGCTTGCTGAAATCCTGATCAGGTAGTCAAGGCATCTGTAGATCCCGATGCACAAGCAGAACAACACAAGGTGGATCATGTACTCTCACAGTACTGGCAGTTTTGTCCTGATGCTCTCTTCGCCACAGCAGACACACAAATAATGTTGTTGAAAACACGCTCGTTTTTCCTTGTTGCGGCGGTTTAACCTGAAGCATCTGCTCGCGTGTTGGTTGCACTTTGGGTTGGTGGTTCCGACGTCCGAGCTTTGCCCTATACCTCCAACGCGCGCCAGGAAGTCAGTGTCGAAAGATGAAGGGGAGAATAACGTTCCAGTGCATCGTTATCATCTGAAAAGGAACCTTGTCGCGCTTTGGCAGTGATCCTCGTAGGACACAATCTTGTGTGCCGTGCAAACTTGGCTGTTTAGCGACTTTACGAAGCGCTTCATCGATAATCGTCGCCTCAACAAGTAATGGCGGCACGTAGACTGTTCCTGCTGACTCGGTCAGATGGCATTGCTCGGACACCGGTGCACACCTGGCGCAGGACAGCCAGCACATCTGCTGCTGCAGGCGACGCTCCTGAGGTACGATGAAAGGTCTGACTCGACAAATTGCTCAATGTACGGTTAATGGGAGGTTGCTAAACAACAAGGTGCAGTTTTGAGCCCCCCTACACATACCCTACACTTTGCTGCAACTGACTATAGCTAGCTAGCTGATCATGACTGGTGTGCCTGTCACTGTGACGTGCTGCTGCTGCTTCAGGTCAACATATTGAGGGCCTGGGTGATGTTTGCTGGTGGCATTGCTCTGTACTCAGCATCACAGGAGCTGGTGTCTCCCAGAGCAGGATCCTTGTGAGTCTCACCACTCTCATTGCACACACAGCATCCGCCAGTGCTTGTGCAGCACCCATACGGGTCCATGCGTTGCACTAGCCGTGCCATGGTGCAAGCCACAGTGGTTGAGGCGTCAGAACAGCATGACTGGCTGTAACAAACGACCTTGGTGGTTGGTGGACCCACTTCTCCTGGGGCCCAAGGGAGAGGGTCGCTCTCTGCACCTGGGGGAGTGCATGTCACTGACAGCTAACAGCATCACCTCCTCCTCCTCCTGCTGCTGCTGCTGCTGCTGCTCCATCCCCTGCCAACTGACTGCAGCTTCAACGTTGATGTGCGCGGTGACATCAACAGGCAGATGGCAGTAGCTGAGGCGTCTGCAGTCAGGGAGGGGCGCATGATTCCAGGCACCACCTCACAGGGTCCAATGGCGCATGGTGACACTGCAGGTGGCGTCAGCCCTGGTACCGCCAAGCACACTTGGTGGTGGCGCTTTGCACATGTGAGTTGTGAGTTGTGACAAGGCCGAAAAGCAACACGTGGGGCGGAAGAAATAAAGAAATCAGTGTGATGAGAACTTCTTATTGCATTGAATGCGCGCTGAGATACACCATGCACAGGCCGTCACTGTCGGATCATTGTTGGTGTTAAGGTGGTGTTGGTTCATGCGTAACCTTCTCCTTGATGTAAGCCCCGCGCCTGCCAGCTGGCCACAGCAGGTCTGTCCAGATGAGGTGTGTCCACCAGCCATCTGCTATGTCACTTACTGCCGATGGCTGCTGTATGTGTATCGCTGCTGTATGTGTGTCGCAGGCTAGGGATGCTGCCAGGCAAGGCCTGAGGGGCACTACCAGCCCTCCCGGGCTTTGAAGCACCTTGTAGTGCCAACGGTGGCACATGTGCTGTTGAACCAGGCAGTGCTGACTGTGGAGCACAACAAGCCTCAGTCAGCTCGTGTGCTTGTGTAGGCCTGTCCTGGGCTGCTGTGTCAGGCCTGTTGGGCCAGACTTTGTCAAGCCTTGGCTGGTTGCAGCCCAGCACAACGGAGCAACACATGCAGACGGCATTGTGACGAGTGCTGCAGCCTGTATCAATGGAGGGCAGCTGGCATGCTGCACGCTCTGGTGGCTGAATAGGCCTTCATGTTTCACCAAGTTGGCTGCCTTTTCATGTGATGGGAGAAGGCTTTACATGTGAGCATTGTGAGACTCGCACCACGTTGCATGAGGCGATCATGCGACACCCTGTGTGATGTGGTGTGTGTGTGCAGCACTGATGGAATGGGTGTCAGCCAGCATGGGTCATGTTGCACAGAGAGCCTGCTTGGTGAGTGCTGGTACCTAACATGCACACCACATTTGTGCTGGGCGCATGCACAGTCGACAGTGGACCGCTTTGCTTAGCAACTGCCAGCGAATGTGTACGTCAGATGGTCAGGAAAGCATGCCTTTTCTGGGAATTGCTCGTGTGAGAGTGTTGCAGCTGGGTCAGACTCTGTTTGGGCAAGCATGGGGCAAGCCTGCTTTAGCTGCTGCCCCACTTGGTTGATACTTGCTGTGTCTGCAGCAGGGGTCTTGCTTTGAGGTTTTGAGAGACGCTCGCAGCAGCAGCCATGCAATGACATGGCTTTTTGGGTCTGCAACAGCCTGCATTTTTGCTTGTCCGCTTCATCCGATGGCTGGGCCACTTGGCTCACTTTGAGTGCCTCCTTTTTACCGCTTGTCATCAAGCCCTGCACCTCCTGTACATGTACCGCACAGTTTCACTGTATCATCAGTTGTCAGTACCTCGTTTGCTTGATCGGCTGCCTTGTGGATTGACACGCATGTGGTTAGGAAAGCGATGTTTGAAGGGTGTAGACTCTGGTGAGTCAACGTCTTGCATGGCCCAGTCTGTACAGTGAGGAGAGAGGTACAGGTTGCGAACAACCGCAGTACGTACCTGGCCGCTGTTGTGTCACCCACTGAGTGTGCGGGAGCTCACTGGTTCAACCTGTGCCCCTGTTCGCTCCAAGCAGTGCCCTTCTTTGAACAGCGCAAACTTGCGAGTCTTGACATGAATCTGATGTGGTGACGCCAGGGGGTGCTGCCGCCTTGGCTGCACTGAGCAGCTCAGTTGTGTGTTGGTCTAGGGAGCCCCTGGTTCAAGCCCTGCCTGCAGTCACTGTGCTGTATGCTTTGCTTGGTTGTTGTATGCTTTATGTTGAATGTTGTTGCCCTGTGTAACTATAACTCCAGCTCCTTGCAGAGCCTCCAGCCTTGCAGACAAGCACACTTTGCAGACAACCTGATCACCTGTAGCCCTCATGTGTATGCACATCCAATGCACCTGGCTCATGGAGAGCATACACCTTGCAGTGCTGACCTGGCTGTCAGTGAACTGCCAGAATGCTCAGCATGCAGGCTGACGTTGCGTTTGGCCTTACACAAGGTGTCTGCATAGGCATGCACGGATACTATCACATCAGCAACAACCACAAAAGGCATGCAAATCACCCAAGTGCGCACTTGCCAGGTCTTGAGCCCCACACACTCCAGTCTGAGTCTTCTCCAGCAACTCTGCAAGGCAGGAGGGGGGTGACCCCTATTGTTGCAGCTTCGCCAAATGCCTAAACCAGCTAGGCTGTCGTAGTCTGCAATTTGCGACCTCTTCTCAGCTGTCTCCTGAGTTGCGACGTTGACAGCCTGCACACCACCCACGTGGGTGCACCCACTTCAGGCTTGGCCCAGGCCCCAGTGGGTGGATGTGCATGGAAACGCTATGCCAAGTGCTGATTGCACACCTTGCACAGAAACCTGGTATCAAACGGATGAAGAATTACGTTTCAGGGTGACATGCATGTGCAAAAGGGAGAGGCCAACGAAGGTTGCCGGATGTTGACCTTCACCAACCTCCAGTCAAAGCAGACAACCGTCTGGCAATGAAGCACGCTGTTGGTCGCATCTGCGCACTCTCAAGAATGGTAAAGTGTAGGATCACAGTTGACTTGCATATTGCGCGCTAATCGTTGCGAACTTGGTCAACCGCATGCACAGATCGTGAGCACTGCTCGCAGCAGCGAGGCCTAGACGTCCTGCAAAGCTCGTTTGTCCGTATTGCCTATGCAATTGAATACTTGTGCTCGTGCGCGCATAGGACAGCGTGGCTCCCACGCTGGATTGGGGCCACAGCGCGCTTCTGCTGCTGTCCCAGCTGCACCACTCAGGAGCCTCCTGCACCTGCAGCATCATAGCCTCCATGTTGGTGCAGCACATCTGACCAGTCGGTCAGCAGTCAGCAAATCATGCATACATGCATATGCTCCAGTGCTGGCTTCGAGAGCAAGCCATGGGGCCCTCCCAACCAGGAGAGTCCACTGCAGAGGCAGCAAAGCTGATGGCAGCGGCAGTAGCAGCAAGAGCACTGCAGAAGACACGGAGACTGCAGAGACGCACAGCAGCAGCACGCACCAGAGTGAACAACCCAGTAGCAGCGGCAGCAGTAGTGGGGCCCTGCACACCTCCAGCAGGCCGGGAGCAGCAAGTGACACAGGGTCTGATGATGATGATCAGGTCCTGCAGAAGCTGCTGAATCTGCTGGAGGGACCCGGGTCCAAACCTGATGATGGTCCAGGTAGCGAAGACGAAGACGAGTTTGCAGATGACAGCGATGATGAGGGTGGCTCCGATGAAGATGAGTTGACAACGATGGACACCGACTTTGCGGTAGGCTGTTACCTCCACCTGTCAGTGCACAGGCAGCATCACAAGCAGCAAATCGAGCAGTGACACCAGGCACTTGCAGCATCGAACTCAGCCACAGCAGGCATGAAGCACCGGCCCTATCCACACATTATGACCTCCTTGTCAGCCTCACACACAGTCTCTAAAGTGTGCAGCCAGTGTACAGCCATGCGGGGTGGGAAGGGCAATCCTGATCACAGCGTTGTTGCAGGTGTTACAGCATCTGCCGGTCTGCATGCTATCCTAGCAAAGCTTCACCCATTGTGTTCTGGCCTGCTGCCCTGCATGTCTTCAACGTCTGCTCGTGCAGGCGGTTTTGCGGGAGAAGACCCTCAGTGCTGCTGTGCTGGAGTTGGCGGGCTCTATGGCTGCTGTGGGTCTCCAGGGCAGCGCAGCACTGGTGCTAGGCTACCTTGTCATGCAGAGGAGCTTGCTGGATAGCTTCAGGTGGGGACTGCTACGGCATGGTCAATGCAGCAGCCCGCGCACAGCCATTGCACAGACACCCACGCCACATTGTTTGGCATACATCCTGCCTGCCATGCACCCAGCCTGCATGTATCACACCCCTTGCATATTGTGTGACCACCTCTACAGCTCAGGAAGCAAATGAAGGTTCAGCACTGCCCAGGGCTCTGCACAGTCATGGCTACAGCAGAGTTCCGGCTGCGGTACCATCACGACAGTACATCTATCGCTGGCCGATCGTGATGACAACCAGCTCCTGCGTTGTTGTCGGTGGCGGTGATGTTGTTGTTGCTGCTGCTGCTGCTGCTGCTGCTGCTGTGTGACCAGGTGGAGCACTGATGCTGTGGAGACAGGCCTGATATGGGCACTGCCGGTGCTGGTCTTCTCAGTGCTGATCAGTGCACTGCCCCTGCCCACACACAAACAGCAGATGCACAAGGTTATGGCGGCAGCAGCAGCAGCAGCTGGAGGCGATGGCAGCAGCAGTGAGCAGAAGTGGCCTCTTCAGGCGTTGGATGATGCCCGGCGCATGGTGACAAATGCAGCCCTGGTCACTGACATGCCCATTAGGTGAGTTGTGCTGGCAGCTTATGTTGAGAAGTGGGCTTGCAGATGGGGTTGTACCACAGTACAGTCTGATAACAGTGGCAGCAGAGCAGCTACCACTTGCAGCAGGACAGCAGGCGGATGCCAACCCCGGCCCCACACAGACACTTCTCGGTGTGGGGACCTTTTGAGGGGTGGATGCATATTGGGCACCGTAATCTTCAGCGACCCACCCCGTGTATTGACCCCTCCCGTGCCTCACCTCACGTCCCCCCCCCCACACACACACATGTGCCCGCATTCTCCACTATGATGGCCTTGCGTGTGGCATGTTGCATGCCTGTGTTGCACTCGTCCAGAAACATGGTATAGTATTCCCACATGCCCCTGCAGGGTAGAGATCGATCTGGGTGGCGGCAGTGACGAGCGGCAAGACAAGCGCCTGTTGACACAGCTGTCTCCTGCAGCTGCCACAGCCACACTGCGTTACATGCAGGAGTTTGTGAGCGAGCCATGGAGCTTGAAGACTGACTCTGTGCAGACCTGGGTGCGTGAGATCGACAGCTGACACCCTAGTGAGCTGTAGCAGTTGCTTTCTTTGGCAAAAGGACACAAGCCCTGGGCAGGCAGGCAGGCAGGCAGGCAGGCAAACAGGCACGCATTTGGGGGCGCATTTGGGGGCTCTTGCAGGCATGTCGCAAGGCATCGCTACAGCCAACATCCACACGGCCGCTACAGCAGCACCTGCTGCAATCCCACACTGGCAGTCCCCAGCACTGTGCCCCTTGCTGCGTACGTTTGTGCTTGTGCTTGTGCAGGCTGTGCGCATCGTCGGGGGCTTGCTGCGGCGGCTCAGCACAGAGGTGTGGTGGCGCGGCTTTGTGGTGGCTGGGCTGGCGGGCTGGCTGTACAGCACATGGGAGTCTGGAGGTGAGGGGCAGGACGTTGGCTGTAGCACAGCTAGGGCCCCCCACCCCGACGTACTCACAGCTTGTGAACATGCTGCTGCTGCAGTACAGCGCAAGCGTTGTTGCTGTGCAAGCCCAGGGCACTGCATCGGAAGCTTGCTTGGTGGTGACGCTTTGGCACACGATGCTGCTGCCTGATTGAGTTGTGTGGCTTGTTGCTTGACGGTGCACCTCTTATGCCCTGCCACCCCTGACCGCCTCCTGCGCCTGCCACAGGCACCAGTCAGGACAGCCCCCTATTCTATGCACGCATCTTTGGGCTGCTGACCCCACAGACCTCCATTGCCCTCATCTCACTCATCCTGGTGGCATCACGCCTCCCAGCTGACCTCACACGCACACAGCCCGCTGTCACATACACACGCCTCGCCAGCATGGAGGTTGAGGTGGTGGGGCGGCTCACAGGTGGGCGTTGGAACGCAGAAGAAGGCAGCAGCAGCAGCAGCAGCAGCAGCAGCAGCAGCAGCAGCTGAAGGAACAAGCTGTGATCACAGGCTTCTGAATCCCGGGCAATGGTTGCGTCGTTGCGCCTGGATCCTTGCAGCATGCACTGCTTAGGGAGCTGCACGGCAGATGCAAAGCTCTTGAGGGCAGTGACTGGGATTCTACACGTGAAGCCGCTCATTGCCACCAGTTTTTTTATGCCACCCCGTCCCAGCTGTCTAATGCCTTGCGTGCTGAGAGCAGTTGGCGTTGGCCGAGTGTATCAAAGCTGGTTGTGTTGCTGTGTAATGCAGAGGATGACTGGTTGGTGATGGTGCTCCCAGCAGAGGTGGCAGCAGCTGCAGCAGCAGTGGATTCTGAGCAGCAGGAGCCCGCCAAAACAAAGGGGAGGGGCAGTATAGAAGCCCAGGTGCAGGAGTCCCTGATGAAGAAGGTGCAGGCATTTGGCAGGCTCAAAGGGGCGTGGGGCAAAGGCGAAGGCAAGGCAGCAGCAGCAGCACCAGGGGTAGGTCAGCAGCGGCTATCAAGGCAGGAGATGGAGCAGCAGCTGGATACGCTGCTTGCTGATGTGCAGGAGTGGCGCAGGAAGTACAGGGGCAGCGGTGGTGGGGATGTCAGCAGCAGCAGCAGCAGCAGCAGCAGCGGCGGCGGTGGCGGCAGCAGTGCGGTAGCTGCCAGCCAGCCACCAGTGGGGTTCAAGCTGACGCAGCGGGAGCAGGATGCTGCTGAGTTAGCAGCAGAGCTGCTGGAGCTTGTGAAGACCTCTGCTGTTGCCAAGGCTGCAGCAGCAGTGTCTGGCAAGAGCAAGCTGCTGGGCAAGTCAGCAGGGCTGCCAGGAGCCAAGCTTGCTTCAGGGCTGGAGCTGCTGCTGCGGGCATTGAACGATGCCCCTCAGCGCCGGCTGCTGCTGCTGCACGTGCCTTCAGAAGGCCCCAGCCGCCGCACACGCAGCAGCAGCAGCAGCTTTGGCGATGCAGATGCTGGCGGCAGTGACGAGGATGACTCATCTGACGATGATGATGACGAGTCATCTGTCGGGCGTGTGCAGGCTGTAATGCGGGCCAAGGCACGCACAGCAGCTGAGGATGCGCGTCATGGTGAGTCAACCCGCAGGGTTGAGTCAACCAAGGTCGTCAAGGATGAGTCACCTGCAGACAAGCAGGGGCAGCTTGGTGAGACTGTCGTGTCTCTAAGGGACGCCCTGCAGAGCCTGCAGGACAAGCAGCAGGAGCAGCAGCAGCAGCAGCAGCAGCAGGACGATCACCGCTCAGGGCAGCAGAAGGCAGGGGAGAATGCCAGCAGTGAAGACAGCAGCAGTAGCAGTGACAGCGTGGAGGGTATGTCGCCTCGCGAAATCGAACCGCTGCTGAAGAAGAGCCTGCAGAAGCTCAAGTCATCCACTGGAGCAACCTCTGAGCTGGCCCAGTACCTCAGGGCCTGCAAGGGGGCGTACAGGGTCGCCACAAACATCCCCACAGCACAGGACAGGCTGGCGTACGTGCTGCTGCTGTGCTTCAGCCTGTTGGAGCAGCTGGCAGTGGCAGGGGCGTTTGTGGCGTCCAGCGGCAACCTGGCAGCGTCCTTCACAGCCGCTGCTGCGCTGCAGGTGGTGACGGTGACGCTGCAGGAAGCAGTGGGGAGGCGGGAGCGGCAGCGACTGCGGGAGGCTATGGGCAGCGGCTGGGCCCTGCAGCTGCAGCTGTTGGGTGGTGGTGCTGACCGACCGTAAATCTATAAGCAGGTAGCTTGATCGTGCGGTCGGCCGCACATTCAGGCTGGTTATGTTGTAACAAGCGGTGGAAGTACCGACGTTTGCAGTGAGCATCTGTCCCTGGTGACTTCGCCTACAGGCTACTGCAGTATTGTATGGGTTATGTTGCGTTGCAGGAAGCCACACAGCAAGCTTGTGATGTTTTGTGTAGAAGTTCTTGATACAGGCCCAAGCAGACACCGTAGCCGCAGCAGTGCTGCAGATTGACCAGCTGATGCATCAATTGGTGTGTCCTCCTGCTTGTTGATGCAAGGTACACAAACACACGCCTGCCACTGCAGTTCAAGTGCTAGCCCCAGCTGCAGCTGTAATCCAAACAAGTACTGCTGCGGTTGGCACTGCTCACTGCGTGTTTCAGAACGTTGTTCTGCCCATCTTGTCTGTCTGCTGACACAAACGACCCAAACAAGCCACACACACCCATGCTTCATTCATGTTCAATAGTGGCTCCAAATGCAATCCATATGGCACTTCATCCACAGCCATTACATGCCGGAACTATGGTTTGCTTGTGCCCATGGCAATCAACCAAATGTGTTGAGGCTGCCAATCGAGTCCAGGTAACTCTGCAGGAACTGCTGCCCAAGACTGCAAACAGGTTGCTGCTGCTGGCCGCCCTTTACACCATCAGCAGGCTTCAATGGTGCCACAGACTTGCTGCTCGCTTGTGTGGCCATACCCTGCTGCTGCCCTGCTTGTTGCTGTGCGTCAGCAGCAGCACTTGGTGCACCTATCGACACACCGTCTGCTGCTGCTGCTGCAGCGGATGGGCCTGCTGGTGGTTGTATCCTGCAGGAGGTCCCTGCTGCTTCTGCTGACCAGGCGCCATACCAGCCACCTTGCAATCCGGGGCGCAGCGACTCCAGGGCGGCTGGGACAGCAGCAACAACAGCGGAACAGCACAGAAAAGCTGAGCAAAGTGATTGCTGTGCAGTACGTCCACAGATATGATGACAGGTGTCAACAGCAACGTGTCTGTCTGCTCTGTTCAGTGGGTCCGGGCTGGAATACAGTCAATTGTTTTGCGGCGTGTTGACTAGGCAGAGCTCAGGGCCCCAGCCCCTTGGGCACGCGCCTTGAGTGGGCAGCAGGCGGCTCAAGGAGTCATGGAAAACCACGTACTGCACGTATGCATATGTGCAGGCGTGCTGTGAGTGCTGCAGGGCTATACAGTACATGCACCATGTGGTCTATCGCACACATGCGAGGGCTGTGACATCGACCCGGGCACAGCCAAGTACAGCCACTTCATTGTGGCAAGCTGTGGAGAAGCTTGTTGAACCAAGCATCCATGAGGAAGTGGCCTCACCTTGCACCTGGGCAGCAGCAGCCTGCTGTTGCTCTGTTATGGCAGCAGCTCCCAGCTGCATTGGCTCCCTTTGTGGCTGTGTCAGTGCAGCCTGTACATCCTGCTGCAACTGCTGTCCAAGCACGCCACCCTCAACTTCATAAGCTGGGAGATGTAGGACAGCAGCCAACAAAGAAAGGGTGGGGATGTGACAGGAGGCGTGATGTTATAGCTGAGAGCAGTTTTAGCTACTTCACTTACACACTGGTTGCTGCTGCAAATGTGCTTAGTCTGGGCCGCCCAGCGTGGCTGCATGCCTTCAAGCTTGGTCACAACAGCAGAGCTCTTATATTTGAGTCACACAGTAGAGTATGCACTGCAGTGCCATGACGCAGCTCAGCTTGGGCAGTTGCTCACCCATGACAAAGCCCGCCAGTTGCTGCTGCTCGCCAGCAAGCAGCCGCTGGAATGAGCGCCCCGGCAGCCTGCCTTCACGCAGCATGACAGCCCTGCAGGGTGTTTGGGTCAAGCACACCACCAAGCCTCACCCCAAGATACAACAAGCGATAGCAGAGTTGCAAGTGCAGGGTGCAGGAGCAGGCACAGCAAGTTGTACCATAATATCACATTACAGACACCTGCACGCTCACTGGGGCAAGCTGAGTGCTCCAATGTCCAACATCATTCAGGTTTAAACCATCACCATAACGCCTCTTCCTCAGCTTCACAGCCCTAGTCATGGGCGCAAAAGGGCTGCAGGTCCCGGCATGTGGCATGCTTAGCTGCTGCTGTTGCTGCTGCTGTGTCTGCTCACCCCAGAGGCTCAGCCAGGTTGAGGTATGGGTTGGATACTGCGATGCTGATGCAGTTCTGCCGCACCAACACGCCCAGCAGCTTCTGCTGGCATCAGGTGACATCATGTCAATGGAATGCGTCTGGTGCTGAGATGCTGTTGAGTGGTGCCCGCGTATTAAAGGCCTGCAGCTGCTGTATGAGATGCTCAACCAGGCATGTGGCTCTGCAGCCTCAGGTGGAATATAGAGCCACACAGTCATTTACAACAGCATAACTGCTGCCAATGCAGTGAACAATACGCATTCTGCACACCATAGCTCAGTCTGGCTGCAACTGGGTTGCAAGTGCAAACATATCCAGTGGCCACCTGGGCCTCATCTGTGGTGGCCTGGTTGGCCAAGCAACCTGTGTTTGGCCCATGCTGTGATCAGGCAGCTTTTGTTATCACCTTATAAGGCTCCAGTGCTGCAGTAAGAGCCCTTGCAGGCAGCAAGTGAGAAAATGCACCCATGGAACTCCTCCGGCCAGGTACTACAACACCTGAACACCACAGCTGAAAGTGCCTGTCAAGCTGGTGCTGAAGTGTGCACCTGTGGTATAAACTGCACAAAAGGATCGTGCACTGTGGTATAAACTGCACAAAAGGACATGGGCTAGGGGCAGGCGGTGAGGTTGCAGCAAGAGAGAGGGAAAGGAAAGTCTGAAGTCTGAAAACTGCAACAGGTTTCACTCGAGGTTTTGTAAAGTGTATGTGCTCCATGTGGCTTCAGGCTGCCGCAGCTATCAAAAACGAACATCAACAGCTCTTAATTTCGCTGCACTGCTTGACAGGCTGTCTAAGCCTGCCTTGACCACTTCGGGCATTCAACATTGATGCAGGTACAATGCATCAACGTGCGTTCTCAAGCATACATCATCATACAGATACTCGTCTGACGAGGTTGCGTCTAGCTGCGCCCAGCCATGGGAACCGTGTCAAGCGAAGCACATCGCAAATAGTGTGCAGATTGACAGCACGAGGCAAACCCATATCAGCAGATAAGATAACTGTTCAGAAGGTTCTTGGAGAGGGCAGCTATGGGCAAGTGTTCCAGGTGCGACTCGGATCTACCTCTAGTACCTCTCTAGTGCTTGCTGCAGCAGATGGTTGTGCAGCCTATTCAGCTGCTTGCATGGCTGTCCTGCAGGGCCTTTTGGACACCCCTGGTGGTGAGGAACGCGTTGTGCTCAAACGTGTCAAGGCCAGGGTGCAGGTACGCGTGCAGCAGGCTGCCTTGGTCAGTTGACCCTCAGTTGACTGCCATGAATCGCGACGTGGGCATATTTCTGGCATGCTCTGGAACAGAGCAAAGGGCTGGTAGTCCTCCGACAGTACGGGTTCAAGGCTAGCAAGCAGAAGGGTTGGTTGCAGGAGCTCACAGTGTTTTAGCTGCCCATCAGCCAGCCCCCTAAGCCACAGCCTGTGAGACTCACCCATTGTTGTGCATCACTGCATGCATCTGATAACCTTGTTCAGCCTGCATCTGATAACAGCAGCTCCCTGTTGGCTGCAAGCAACTGAGAAGCTCTCTGCTAGCGCCACAGCCACACTGCAGTGGACTGTGCCCCGTGCGCATCCAGCCCCCTTCTGCGCCCCACAACATGGCCCCGCATGTTCTGTTATGTGCTCTGCTGTGCAGGGGGCAGAGGAGATGGCGCAGATGGAGCACCTCATGAATGTGTACGCCAGCAAGGCAGCCAAGGGCAGCATAGCTGAGTTTCTTGGCTATTGCGAGGTGGCAGCCAATGAGGCAAACTACAGGCTGACTGAGGGCCTGTGGCTGGTGAGTAGTAGGCTGCAGAGCCGGAACCCTGGGACGTGCTTGGCATGTCCGTATTAGCAAGCTGATATACAAGACAGAAGCAGGGGTGGCCTTGCAGCCTTGCAGGAGCCTCGATGCAGCCTGCTGACCCTGCTGTCATTGCTGCTGCTCTGTGCCTGTTTCTTTGTGGCAGCTGTGGCGCTACGAGGGGCAGAACACACTGGCGTACTACCTGCGCCGCCGCGACACGCTGCGTGCGCTGGCGCGTGACTTGGATGTTCCTGAGGACATTGTTGTGCCTGTGGCTATGAGGCAGCTGCTGCTGGGACTTGCAGCACTGCACTCTGCAGGACTGGTGCACAGGTGGGCGCCCTGCACCTGCTGGATCCGTAGATTTCAAGCATGGCAGCCGTGGACCAGCACGCAGTTGAATGGACAACACAAGCAAAGGCTAGCAAGCAGAGTCGGAGCCAGCAGGAGTGTGCTTGTTCAAACACCACCCTGTCGCAACAGGGCTCTCTTGCATGCGGCGTTAGTTGGTGATGAGAGGGCCGTGAATGAGGCAACAGGCTGTGCACATCATCGGCACATCAGCGCAACCCAGTGTGATTACTGCATGTGCCCAACAGCAGTGTGCTGCCTCTGTTCTGTCTGTGCAAGCAGGGACGTCAAGCCTCTGAATGTGATTGCCAGCGAACGGGATGCAAGGCTCAAGCTCATTGACTTGGGAGCAGCAGCTGACCTACGCACAGGCACCAACTACAGCCCAGAGGAGTCAATCCTTGACCCCATGTACTGCCCCCCTGAGCAGGTGAGCAGCAGCAGGGTCATCAGGCAGGCAGGAGTAGCAATCTCAAGAGGCATGTGGCATTTCTCGAGCTTGGAGGGCAGGCAGGCAGGCAAGAGCAGTAATGTAGGGCAGTCACCATGTTGCTCGGGTTGTCATGCTGTTGAAGTCTGTGGGTGGCACTACCGCTGTGGTGTTGGAGGTGCTGTGTGCGGCACTAGGGAGGGTACTTTGGTGGTGCTGCTGCAGCATTCAGGTTACCTCCACACTCTTACATGAAGTCTGCTGCGTCGCCATGCATCTGTTGCAGTTTGTGCTGCCCACGGACTCCCCACACCTGGCCAAGTCAGCGTTTGCAATGGCTTTGAGTCCCATGCTGTGGGCACAGCACAAGCCAGACCGCTTTGACAGCTGGAGCGCGGGCATTGTGCTGCTGCAGGTGGGGTTGAGTTTCTACTGGTAATTGAAGCACTGCCTAAGGCACAGCAGGCAACAAAACATGCACTACTTTCGAGGTCCTCTTGTGTGGAGTTTGATGGTGCCTCGACAGAATAGCATGATCGACGCAAGTCCCAGTAATCTCCAGTATGCTGACATACAGCCGCCCTGTTGTGTTGCTGCAGTTGTGCCTGCCACCTGTGCGCATGCCTCGCGGCCTCAACCTGTTCAAAACAGAATATGAGCGGGCTGGTTACGACCTGGAGAAGTGGCGCAGCAGCTGCAGGTGGCTTACCAAGCGAGATACGGTGGTGCTGAATGCCGAGGATGGAGCAGGTATGATTGTCACACTGGCTGAGACACGTTGTCTTGCTTTGTGATGTGCACGTGGTGCTATGCGCGGTTGCTGCTCTAAGCGGCATGCTTTGGCAACCCATACCATGAAACAGGTGTTGAGGTGCAGTGTATGAAAACCAACACATCCCTCGCACGTTTGTTTGTAGGTTGGGAGCTGGCACAGCAGCTCCTGCGGCCCCGCAGTATCGAGGTCGACGATGATGGCCGCGTCGCGTTTGTCAGCACAACTGGCGCCCAGCGTATTGGAGCGCAGGAGGCTTTGCGGCACAGGTTCCTGCGCCCCGCAGCACTCCATGAGCGCAACAAGCGCCGCAGCCTGGGCAGCACATCCTCCCAGTCCAGCGTGGAGGAGTCTGTGGATGAAGCCACAAGCAGCAGGAGCGGCAGTGGCAGCAAGAGCCGCGCTGGCAGCGGTGGCAAGCGCACAGCAGCTGCGGCGCGCAGCGGGCGCGCCAGCGGGAGTGCCACCAGCGGCAGCGGCAGCGCTGAGGCCAGCACCAGCAGCCCCAGCAGCAGCAGGAGTGGCAGCGGCTGGTGGGGTCTGGGCCGCAAGAAGCAGCCAGTTGTAGAGGAGGAGGAGGTGGAGGAGGAAGCTGCCGTGCCTGTGGCTGCCTCTAGCAGTGATGCTTCAGGGGGGTTGTTCAACGCAGCTGCTGGGCTGTGGAGGGGTCTGCAGGACAGGCTATTTGATCTGGAGGCCCGCATGATCAAGACAGCCAGCGAGACAGCCAAGCAGACTACCAAGGTGCAGGCGCTGCAAGAAAAGGTGTGTTGCGGATCCACCTTTCCCTTCCTGGCAACCTTGTGGACGTATGTTTAGGGATGTGCTGTGCGTCATTGTTGTTTTGGGTGGGCTGAAGTTGTAAGTCAAGCACTAATGTGACACACATTTCCAGCTCACGCACCCCGCAACATCCTTGTTGACCATATGCTCGCGCCACAACACACATGGTCTGCCTATGCTCTTGTGCAGGTGTCCCAGGGCAAGGCTGATGCAAAGCAGCTGGCCCAAGAGAAGCAGCGGTTGGGCCAGATGCAGCAGAAGCTTGAGGTGCTGGAAGACGAAAAGACCAAAACAGCCAGCCGTGCTAACAGCCTATTGAGCTTCCTGGGGCTTGGTGGCAGCAGCAGCAGCAAGGCCGAGGCAGCAGGCAGTGCTGCAGCAGCAAGCGGCAGTGGCAGCAGCTCTGCTGGCAAGCAGGGCATTGTCAGCAAGTCCAGGGGCTCGCTGCCTGGCCCAGCACAGCAGCAGCAGCAGCAGGCAGAGCAGCCCGGCAGCAAGAATGTGCTGGTCTCAACATGGGAGGCGCTGGGGCAGCAGCTGTTGCAGTTGGAAGGACGCTTGAGCGAGCAGGAGAGCAAGACACAGAAGCAGCGGTTGTCGGTACAGCAGCTGAAGGAGAAGGTGGGTCTAGGCGGTGCTGTTGTGGCCACCATGTTGGGTCTTTCATGCTTTGCGGCTCTCAGGCTTGTATGCCAAAGCTAGGTTGGCTGCAGCAAGTCAAGGACTGTGTGTTTATTGGCGACAATCAGGACCAGCACTGGGTGGGTGTCTTGCAATCTGGGGTTGTGCCTGAGTTTTGCTGGGCGCCTAGCAATCTCAGGTGTTGTGTGTGTGGACATTGTGTCGGTCTTGCAGGTGAAGGCTGGACAGGCTGCTCCTGCTGAGCTTCAGCGCGAGCAAGAGAAGCTGGGCCAGATGGACTCACAGCTGCAGGGCCTGCAGAGCAACTACACTAAGATGAGGGACCAGGCAGCAGCGCTGCTGCAGCGCATGAGCAGCAGCAGCAGTGCCGCAGATGCAGCGGGTGCAGGCGGCAGTGCCAAGTCCGACCCTGTTGCCAGTGGATTCAGCAACGCGATGTATGCTGGGCTCAAGTTTAGTGGCCTCGCGATGCGGGTGGCTGCGGATGTGGTGTCGAGTGTGACAGATGATGCTGGCAAGATGCTGCGGGTGAGTGTGTGCAGCACCTTTCATGAGTTGCTGC
>QAXK01008507.1:0-12624 GCA_004335735.1 Chlorella sp. KRBP | reverse complement strand
CTGCTGTGTTTGCTGCCGCTGCTCCTGCTCCTGCTGCTGCCCTTGCTGCAGTGCTGCGAGGCTGCGTGCGCTGTCCAGGCCAGCAGTGGTGGTGTCAGCAGACCGCTTCTTACTCCTGCTGCTCCTGGCCTTGCGCCCGGTGAAAGGTGCGTCCACATCTGCACTCAAGCCACCACCTGCAGCTGCTGCCGCCGCTGCATGTGCAGGTGGCTGCCCATGTGCTGCACCGTCCCCAGCCGGTGTTGCTGGTTCTTGCAGCTCCTGCTGCTGCTGTGCATTTAGCCCTGCCAACTGGGCTGCAGCGCTGCGCCTGGTGCGCCTGCCAACAGTTGCAGCACCGGGGCTTGCAGCTGCGTGCTGCTGTTGTGCTTGCTGCCCTGCTGCCTGCTGCTGTATCGGCTGGTCCTGCCGCTGCTGCCGCTGCTGCTGCTGTGAGTCCTGCCGCTGGCGAGAGCCACGCCTCGTGTTGCGGCCACCTGATGGTTGTGCTGCTGCTGCTGCTGCTACGGCTGTCCCCTGTGTATTGTCCAGCTGCTGCTGGTGCTGTTCAGCGGACTGCTGTTGCTGGGGTGTGCCATGCCCATTAGGGCTGGGGCCTGCTGCTGCAGGAGGAGTCTGCTGCTGCTGCTGTGCTGCCCTCCTGCGCGTGCTGGGCCCTGATGTATCTGCTGAAGCAGCGTTCCCGCGTCTACGTTTGCCAGACCGCGTCTGGATGCCCTGCTCCAATGCATCTGCTGCTTCTGCTGCTGGCACATCCTCAGCTGCACTTGGGTGTGCATTGTGCACCTCTCGAATGACTAGGGTGAAGTCACTGAGCTCTTCATTTCTCCACAGCCAACTAAAATCGCCCTCCATGGCCTGTACACGGCAGACAGGGACACAGAACACAGGACAGGTATGACCTGCTGTCTGCTGCCTTCAGCTTCACATGTCTGCACGCAGTCCTCGGACGTATTCTGCACGATATGAGACAGACACCTGTGTTTACCGGGCAGATACCTCGTCCCTCACGTTGTGCGGGCGCTCCTGGACGGTGGTAAAGGTCACAGGTGGCAAGCCTGGTCAGGCTTCCACTGTGGCAGGTTTGGAGCTGCTCACAGCTCACATAAACAAGCACTGCTGCTAAAACCTACGATGGCTCCGACATGCAGCAAGTGGTGCGCTAGTAGCAAAGTCTTTGCTGCACTGCTGGATGTGCCCCTCGTCGTATCTCACACACCTGTAAGACGAACGTTGTAGGGTGAGAATCGTATGCTTTTTTGCAGTCTTTTCCTTTGGCAGTCTGCTTGAGGCGGACAGGCTTCCCACCGTGCCAGCCCTCACACTTTCAGAAGCCCTGACAGCTGCATTGCACAGTGAGGCAGAGCTTGGCTCAGCTGAAAGGTCCTCATCAGCGGCAGTCAACACGCCAATTGATGTGTTTGCAACGAAATCTACATGACACGCCTTATGGCTGATGTTCTGTCTCCCTACTTGGCACATATGCTTTGCCAGGGTGGCAGGTTCTGTGGGCCCCACCCTCGACCAGAGATGCCGCCCACCCATGCCATCTTACCACACAACATGTGATCAGCTGCCAATTCAACGGTGTCACGCATATTTTAGACTCGAAACTGGAAAGTTTCCTCTGCTGGCCAGACGCACACGTTTGTGTGACACCTCCACAAGGCTGTGTGCTGGCTGCCAGCTGCAAGGCTGGCATAAGTGCACTGACTTGCAGGTTGCATCCTACGCAAGGCAGCTCAAGCATGCTTTGATACGTGAGTAGCTTTGCGGTTTTCCTTAAACATGGTGCTGATGACACTGACGAGTGGCCTACAGGCGGTGTAGCCTGTCAGGAAGTGCCATGCTTGGGAGGTACATGGGCTTGGGTGCACTCCAGGACACAAACTGTGACTGTGCTTGACGACAAGGGCAACTCTTACTGCGTCAAAGCTCAGGACTGTTGAGGGTTGGTAGGGTGCCCGCCATGCACACTCCGCCTGCCCGCTACTGCAGTGATGGGAAGGATGGACATTGAAAACCAGGTAATCTGTTGAGTGTTTGTGTTTGGCAATTACAGCTCTTGCCCAAAACAGCTGAACTCCCCCTGCCACATGGGCCTTCATGACATGACAAGCCTCAGATCCAGTGAACTTTGGGTTACAAGCATTTGGAGACCATGCAACGCCTGGCCAAGACACGTTTGCTCCAGCATGGCATGGAGAGCAATAGCAACAGCAGAGCACAAGTGCAGGCGCCGAGCAGCGCGTGCCATCAACAGCATGCCACGCGTACCTGCCCAGTGCAGCAGGCAAGGACACAAAACTGCCTGCCAGAGACCTGGGCAAGTCATTGAATTGAAAAGACAAGCATGCACAGCAGCAGACAAGCACAAACAAACAGCAGTAGCTACAGTCAAGGACGTGGCAGCGTACAATGGCAGCACCAGGCAGCAAGCGAACCTTGGTGCTTGAGCAAGCAGGAGATGGTCCACCCATGGCGGCATGCGGCGGGCCACACCTGCGCACACACTCTACACACACACTTGTCCACTCCTGATATGTTGTGTCACACAACACTTTGCCCGCATCAAAGCCTATGTTTTCATGTGAAAACACACACAATGGACTTGCGTATGCCTCCTCACACATATAATCCAATTCATACATCCCCCAAAACACCATGTACGCCATCTTCTTGATACCTCTGAAAGCCGACTCCTTAGCCGCAGAAAGGGGGCGAAAACTCGGGGGGCCGGAAAGGCGACAACAGCAACTGTGATTACAGAAATTCCCTCGACAAGGCCCACCTAGTCCAGTCTGCAGATGCAAAACACGACTGTAGGCCAACAACACAACACCAGTCTACACTGTTCAGTGAACCAGCTAAGATCAGTCCAATTGCAGTGGAAAAGCTGACTGTTAGCCTGCAACACAGTTGCAGACTGATGGCTTGGGAAGCCAACCCCCTTTACAAATCCAACAACTTGGTGACGGACACCCCACGCACAACAGCTGTGGGTTGCACCAAGGTAAAAAACGAGGATCAGTAGATGCCTCCAGTGCCATGTGTGGGTGTACTAGAGGCTATCACATGCCTTACAAGACCAGTAAGCACGCACACAGCCTTGGTTCAATAGGGCATATCTGGATAAAACTGCTGTTATGGGACAACAGGGTGGGACACACGAGCAGTAGGGCCCTGCAGGGCCTGTGATGTTGATGTTGAAAGAAGACACTCTACACACCTGGGCGGCCGCATGCCGCGCACAACCAGGGAAAGATTACGACACACTTTTGAGGCAGCCACACACGCTTGCTGTCAGCACACGTACTTCAGGCCAGCTCCAATTCATCCTCACACACACACAGCTCCCGTCAGCCCAAAGGGCTATATACAAACAATGCACGTATGGTGTAATAAAGGGAACCTGTACTCATAACCCCTGACCACATCACCAGAGGACCTTGTAGCCACAGGGATATTGAGACTGGCGGGTTGATGTTGCACAGCTTAAATCGCCGCCACATCAACTGCTGATATGCAGGGTCAGATGGGGCCGCATTGGCCAATGTAGCAGCCCAGCACATGAAGCTGTGCAGGCTCCAACATGAGCCTAGCCCCGTAAAACACAGCAGTCAACTGAAGGTCCTCTGTCCAGCCCAGCTCACCCCCATGCCTGTGTCTTGAGTCAAGAGATGCCCACTCCCACCCAACACTGTTACGCATACACAGACAATCCGTCAGCTAGCCAATGCAACCAACTAAAGCCGCCGCAGGCGGAGGTCCTCTCCAGCACCTGCGCAGCAGCGGCCAGGGCGGCTTACGCCTGCTTCTTGGTGCTCGACACAATGGGTGGGGACTGGCAGGGCACCTTGGCATTGCTTTTGATCGCTGCTGCGTCTGTGGGGTTGCACACGGCTGCGCCGGGGTAGATCTGGTTCTGTCCGAGGGAGAAGACAGAGTTGTCCTGGAAGAGTGCGATTGAGTCGTTGATGCTCTTGAGGACGGCAGAGGGCTGGATTGCAGTGTTGCCCTTGACGGTGGTGAAGTCCGAGTTGGTCCTGGCCGCGCTGGTGATGGTCTCGTTCAGTTTGTCCCACTGGCTTGGAGGCAAGGTGCGCAGGGCACCTGAATACATCACAGCAGCAGCAAAGACACCATTACTCAGCCATGATGTTCACATGCTGACAAAACACAAGACTGCTTCCGCTGGCTGGCGTTGAAATAGCACAAAAGTCACGGCACATAATCCGGGAGCAGCTGCCTGCGCAACCACGGTCATTGAAACACAAGCGTAGGCACTGCGAACTATGGCAGCGCCTGGGCAGGCAAGCAGGCAGCCACAACATGTGGCACCAGCCAGCACACCCCCGCCTGCTTGATATGCATGTATGCTGCTTGATCCCTTCAGACAGGACATGATTGCTTCACTGTCGTATTATCCTTCTCAACACACCTGCTTGGGAGGCGGGCTTCAGAGACAGCAGGGTGGTGTTGAAGTTCTTCAGCATTTGGGTGTTGGCAGCAGCCAGACCGTTCTCATACTCCAGCACCTGGCCTCCATCAATTTTGCTGGGGGAGTAGACGGCCTGCGCGGCAGCAGTGTCAGCAGCAACACACCATTACGTCAGTCGACATGCGAATGATTGCAACCTACCAATGTGGGTCACAACTGTCCACAAGGCCTGTAGAAGTGCACACAGCCTGTGTTTTGTTCTGCAGAGATCCGACTATTCATGGACCCGGCATCTGCGCCAGTGGCAGCCAAACACCCCTGCAACCTACACTAGCTATATTCAGGCCAAACTGCAGCCAAAACTGCAGGCGCATCTGGCCAAACTGCAGCCCGAATTGCAGCCGTATCAGGCCTAACTGCAGGCGCACCTGTGCGAAGATGGCTGCTGTGGCGAGGCCGACAACGAAGAGGGTAGACACCCAGGAGCCAAACTGCTTGGCAAACATCTTCCAGTTGACACCCTTCTGGATGCCCTCCATCAGACCGACACCCACAATACCACCGGTGATGCACTGGCTGGAGCTGGTGGGCAGACCAAGCCTGTAGGCAAGCAAATCAGCACACAGAGCAGAATGTGGGTCAGCTGCGATTGGGTTGGCACATGCAGGGGGTTGGTCACAGCCCTGGCCTCACAACTGGTTGGGTTCGTTTCCTGCAACAGCCGTCATGTGCGATTCTGTTCCATTCATGTGCACTGTGCTAGTCAGCTGCAGCGCACATGCCGCTGCAGTGACTGACCCTGCACCTACATAGCCCTAGCCTAGTAGTTTCTTTATGAAACTTGGTTGTAATGGGACAAGAAAGGGCCAGTTCTCCATTGACTGATGGAGCTGCTCAGGCACAGAAAGCAAAACAACTCACTGTGATGCCACAAGAATGACCAGGGAGGTTGCCAGCTCAGCAGCGAAACCACGGCTGGGGGACAGCTTGGCCATCTGCACACCCATGGTACGAGTCACGTTGTAGCCGTATGTTGCCAGACCAATGACCAGGGACAGGGCACCAATCAGCAGGGTCCAGATGGGAGGGGACAGGGACTTTGACAAGTGGCCGTTCTGCAGAGGAAGACAAGCAGCAGAGGAGGGCAGCGTCAGAAGCCATGGGCATGCTGCAGAGGTTTGTTGCTGCACATTGCAACACATCAACCGGGGATGCAGCAGCAAGCACAATTAGCAGAGCGACAGTGCATGCTGCCAGGCACAAACTGAGCAGGCCACTGACTGCGTAGAGCAACCAGCAGACTGTGTATCATGCTTCACACAGAAACACCCAGCTCCCACTGCTTGCTGCTGACCGCTTTGCATCCCCTGGCTCCAATGCCCGTGTCAACAGAGACCCCGCAACCTGGCCACCCACCATGTACACGTCGTAGATGCAGGACAGGGGGCCAGTCATGAAGCCGACCTCTCCGGCGCCGTGGGCAAACACCACGCAGATGGCAGAGAAGACCTGCAGGTATCCAAAGGCGTGCTCGGCGTGCTCGTCGAACTTCTCGGCGCGTGCGTGCAGTGCATTGATGAACGGATCCTCCTCAACGACCTCGTGGATGTCCACTGTTGTGCCATATAGCGCAGCGGTCTTAGCCTTGTTCCAATACTTGCCGACAACGCTCTTGGGCTCCTCCGGGGCCTCCACGCCCGCTTTCTCTGCCACTGCCTTCTCCAGGTCTGTGTCAACAGCCAGGGCGCCGTGCTTGCTTCGTGGTCAAAGGGACAACGACATGAGAGCAGGTGCGGGCGCATGCAGTCAGCACAGTCGCGGCATTTGTAACAGATGAGGCAAAGGCCATTTGCATCACCCTGCGTCCACTCCACTGCACCACCCAGTACCCCACAGGCACCCCAAGCACTACATGCAGGGCACACGACCCAACATCGCATTGCACCACCCTGCACCCACAGGCACCCAAGCACTACAGGCACACAGCCCACTGCACCACCCTGCACCCCAAGCACGACATACAGGACCCACGACCACCGTGGATGGCACCCCACAGGCACCCCAAGCACGACATGCAGGGCCTACAACACCACAGCCCCCTGCACCACCCTGCGCCCCACAGCCACCCACCTCTTGGCTGCCTCCTCCTCGGCTGCCTTTGCCTCCACTGTCTCAATGTGCTTGCGGGACTTCCTCTTCAGCAGGGGCACCGCGACCAGGCCAGCAATGAGCGCACAGCCGATGCCGATGAGGGCAGACACCCAGGCGGCCTTGCCAGCAGACCACTCGTTGCCGAGGGTCTTGGCAGCTCCCTTGGTGAAGACAAAAAATATGTTGATGAAGACCGTGATCATCACAGCAATAGGCAGCACCCAGAACACCAGGTTGCGGGCGTTCTCGCGCCTCATGACAAAGGTGCGGACTAGGAAAAAGATGAAGGCCGAGGCCGCCCCCGTCAGGATAGGGCTGAAGAACCAGGACATGATGATCGGCACCACACCCTTGTAGGGAGGGAATGATCCGGGGTCTGGGGTGGCCCACTGGACGGCACTGGTGCCGCCGAAGCACAGGGCAAAACCGATGATGGCTCCGACTGCACACAACAGTCAGCAAGAGGGCGGGAGTCGGTATGAGTGGGTATAAGACAGCAGCAGGGTGCTTGGACAGCTTAAGTGTTGCAGCGAGTCTGAAGCCACAGGCAGCCAACATGCTTACCATGCTTACATGAGGCACTGCAGTCGTCATGGGAGCTCCGAGGAGTGGGCGACATCATGCAAAAAGCAAGCCAACAACTCCACAACAACACGAGCCAGGGCACTCACTGATACTGTGTGTGGCAGACACGTTATAGCCTTTGTAGGAGGCAAACCACTGCCACAGGAATCCAACAGTCAGGGCGACAACCATGCCGTAGGCATAGATCTCAGGCTGGCGCTCAAAGACAGAGGGGTCAGCGATGCCCCCAGCAATTGTGTTGGTCACAACACGGCCCAGGAGCATGGCTCCACCAAACTCAAAGATGGCAGCAATCTGCACAGACACGGACATGGTGGCAGCATGGTCAGCATGTGCACTTTGTACAGACACAAACCTCCAAGCTCAATGGATGCAGCAGTCCATGGTGCTGGACTTGACCAAGGCCTGGGGCAGTGACGCCTTGCAAGCTGCACAACATACCCTAGTGGCTGATCCACCCATAGCTCTTTCCATACTGTTCTATGTCTGACACTCTGAGCTATGTAAGCAAGCCTGTCAGGGAAGCACAACAGGACACAAGAGGGCTGCGCACACCAGCCTGTGGCAGAACCCTAGCTCCTTGCACTTACAATGACAGCCTGACGCAGGGTGATGGTCTTGGCTCCGACCTGCAAACATCGGCATAGACAAAAAGGAAGCACAGACTCGTCAGCACAGCACTTTGGCCATGCAGCCGACACCACAAGCAGCAGACAGGACTGGGCAGCATGTTTGACCACACCACAGTGTGAACCCCCACGCAGCAGGTCACCCGCCTCCTTCAGAGTTGCAGCCAGCAGGAGGCTGAATGACTATTGGTTGCCAGCCGGTACTACTCCAAGGATGGACGGCCATGCCTAGCTGGGCTCCTGTCCCATAACTTCTGTGCTGGCTGGCTGGGTCGGTCCTGGCATCGTCCTGGGCTACTTACTGAAGTTCCAAAAGCGTTCGCAACATCGTTGGCTCCGGTTCCCCAACCAAACTGCATGGCAAAAGGATGCAATGAGGTCAGTTGTCAGTTTGGGAGCAGGGTTGAGAACCCACATTCAACTGCTTGCTGTTGCTGATCAGCAGAGCCAACTGGCAACTGTACCAAAGTGCAGAAGGCCAACTACGGCAGTGCGGCGGGCGCAAAGGCTTGAAACATGCTGCAACAGTATGATCAACAGCTTTCCAGGGGGTAACAAGAGACATGGGCGGCACGGGACAGACAGGGCGCTGAATATTCCCAGACAGCCACACGGCCATACTTGTTCCGGCACTCACCCCAAACGCTGCGAAAGCTCCTGTGATCACCAGCCACAGATACTGCAAAGCATTAACGTCACGACAGCGCTCCCAGTGAGCATGTGGATGCGGTTTGCAATTGTGCCCACGTGCACACAGCGCGTGTCTGCATATTTGACACAACCAAATGATCACAACTAACCTGTGGCATTGCCGGAACCATGTTGACGACTGCTTGCACAAAAACTGCAGATGATGTTTGACCTGTTGCTGCGGGTCGCGCTTGAGTATTTGCTGCTTATCAAGGACGTCGACACGATACCTTCGAAAGGCGCACCACGTATGCTGCTCACTCGTGCTCAAGAGCGCACAGAAGGGTGTCGGGACTGCGGTGATGATGCGGAATCTTCGGCATATTGGAAGGTCACACTGGCAGTCACACCGTCATTCCCTCGATGTCATTCCCGCGATGCCAGTGGTAAGCCGCACGAACACCATGTAAGCGTCTTCACTATCACCGGCATGATCAGCAAAAAGGGAAATCGATCACGTGCAGCAGTGCCGAGGTACCCAAGGGCATTGATCACGTGCTGCTGCAGCTGCCCCTGGAAGGAGCTGTGCAACATGGCTGAACACGCGCGAATGAGCATTCCTAGTTTCACACAATCTTTTACGTGCAAAATACTGTTCAACAATCAAGCAATTTCTCAGCTGCAGCACACATGACATCAGCAGCAGTGTCTGGTACCGGCCAGCCCTGTCTGCTGACAGTAATGAGTCATCAACCAAGGTCACAAGGTCAGCCATGGTTCGACATGCAAGGTTGCCATGCCCACACCCCCGGGAACATTGATCGATGGACTGTGACGGCAGTTGCCATACCCTGGTGTGTGCAACACATTGGGTTTCATTAGCTGAGCTGTGCACAAACGTCCAGCCAATGCAGAACATATATTGGACACTGTGTAGCCAACCCATGTAGCCCATGTTGGCGTTCGAAGTATCTGCAAACACCATGAAGCAATGCATGCATCGCACCCTATCAGTATGCAAGACAGACATGTACAGATTTGTACGTCACGGCACGAATGAGGCATGCACAGCACAGCTCCCAGTGCTTGCCGGGACACCACTGCCAGCAGCCGGCAGGTACACAGGCCTCATACTGCCATAACATAGGAAGACCCAGGCTGGGGAGGCTCCCAACCCCATCACCCACCAGCCTGGTCCAGTCGACAGTGCTGCTTAGCACGCCGTCTCTACCTCTGTCAGTACAGCACACTGTACAAACCCAGGCCAAACCCAGAGTTAAGCTTAGTAATGCACACTGTACAAACCTAGGCCAAACCCAGAGTTGGGCCCATTCACCAGGCCGCATGCACGTATGCTTGCCCACACAGCAGCAACCCAATGACCAGCCAAGTACTAGGCAAGCTACATGCGCAGCACTGCCTGCACCCAGCTCCCGCCAGCCATAGCAGCACAGCAATCGGCGGCAACCATGCAAGCAGCCGCAGGATGATTCCATGGGACGCATGATTGCCACACACACGCAGTGTGACTTGGGGCGTCGCTGCAACTTGGGGCGCAGGTCACCTCACACCCACCCACCCACCCACACACATGGAGGCTGTGTCAAGGACACCACCTGCAGCGGTGTCTCAACAGCCAACATAAGAAGGAATGGATGTCTTGCCACAACCCATGAAGCACCCCAAAGGAAAGCCTTCTGAGTGCCGCAAGCAATGCCCGGCATGCTCCTGCACACGTGAACACCTGGTCTTTTGTGGGGAGTTGTAGTTCTCGACTGCACAACTGCCTCCAGAATGCTGTCCAAGTCGCCGTGGCTCTGCTGAACCTGCTGAACCTGCAGCGCTGTTAGAAGCTGACGATGGCATGTACGACTGCACCCCTGCACAACTTCGGTCTACCTGCCAAGCACCCGCAGCAGTGGCAGCCAGTGACCCCTGTGGCTTGCCCAGCATTGGCAGCAGCTTGGGAAGCATACAGGGCGGTCTGACTCCCTTCAGGCAGATGCACTGACTGTTTCATGAACTACAAATACTTTGTGATTGCTTGCTCCATCGTGCTCTTGGGCACAGCACCAATGATCGTCTCAACCTTCTTCCCACCTGCGCTTGCAGCACAACAGCACAGCAAGAGGCACACGGTGCATGCGCGCATTCTGATATTTGGGACCCTATCAACTTCTGCTACAGAGGGTAACATCAGGATCTTTGACGGCATTGGTTGCATAAATGCGCAAGAACGTGTGACAAGCTGCAGTTGCCAACCTTGGACATGACTTAGAGTCACATGCCTGGCTCTGCTGGTGCCGGACGCGTCTGCAATCACTTCAGAGGGCTTGGCAGGGACCGTGTTGTTTGTGAGCAGGCTACTGCTGCTTACCCTTGAACACCATCACGGTAGGGATCGACCTGATGCCATACTCTGCAGCCACCCCGGGTGACTCATCAGTATTGAGCTTGAGGCACACCAGCCTGCCAGCATGATCATTGGCAATCTCGTCGATGAGTGGCGCGATCATGCGGCATGGACCACACCATGGGGCCCAGAAGTCGACCAGGACTGGTGTAGTGCTTTGCAGCACCTGCGACACATCAGGCCACACAGGTCCCCCTTGCGTTCATGCCTTGAATGTCTCAGAGCACGCGTCACGGTTGCTGGGATCATAGCTACAACCTACAGCTCATGAAGTGATACGAATGAAATAAGTTTACCGAGACCTTTCACAACAGAGGTGCCTGGCACACCAGCAGTGTTCAAACAGGACTATTGAGATCAGCAAACAACCAACCTTGGCCTCCCAGGTGTCATCAGTAACCAGACCAGCAGACACCTTTACGGGTGCTTCTGCATGTACCAATACACGCCTTGCGGTCTGCACAGAGCGTCCTGCTTGGGGAGCACGAGCAGCACAGGCACTGCGAGAGTAGGAACAGGACAAGGCCATGCTGACCTCCGCACCCCGTTATTACAGGTGAAAAAAGAAATTCAAGTTGAAGCAAGCGCATGAGCCAGTCACGATGTCTTGGTTGTGTCCATTCTACGTGCCACATGCCACATGCCTCATGCCTCACACTACAACCGTAAAGACCTCGGGGTTCTGGGCTGTGGCAGACAGGCTGCTCCCTAGCCCACACCACTTCCGGTAGCTACAATCACACTAACACTCTGGTCCAAGAGAACATCCTCCACAAGTCTCTGGACCCACAAAATCCACAAAACATATCCTTGGACTGGATCGTCAGTGATCCGTGATTCTTTTGGCTTGGCATGGCAACAGCAGAAGCTTTTACGGCAGCAGCTTCAGGCATTTCGGGTGTTACAACCGCCAAATGCGCTGCCACCCCGGACCCCTTGCTGCCTGCTGAAACGCAGCAACAGATTTCAGCAAGATGTGGTCAGATGATGCATGGGGCCGTGTCAAGCCTGTGTGTCTACCTAGGGCACGAGCTGGGCCTCTACAAAGCCTTGCAAGCACTCGGACCCACGTCAGCGCAGCAGCTGGCGGCGGCAGCACGCCTGTCTGAGCGCTGGGTGCAGGAATGGCTGTATCAGCAGTGCTCAGCCAGGCTTGTGTGCTGTGACCAGAAGGCCACCAGGTGTGCTGCTGTGATCACTTACTCCCACACTCGGATGCATCTTTTTACGATCAATCAACGTAGCGTAGCAGCAAGTGGCAGCAGCCTTTGGTTGTCTGGAAGCCAACAACAGATGCAGCATACAACTGGTGGCTGATCTGATGTTGCCAGCAAGCAACCTTATCATAACGATGATAACGATGGTGTTGCTGTCATGTACCACAACACTCCTATCACGCACAGACGACTGTGGTGACAGGTCTGCTTGTATGTTGAGGAATCTCTCCTGATGATGGTTGTCCTGTGCTTGCTGCCCCTCAGCTTCTGGCTGACTGATGCCCAAGCGCAGGTGCTGGTGGAGCCTGAGACCTTCCAGGAAGCACGGGAGTCACCCCTAGGTGCGAGCAGCAGCAGCAGCAGCAGCAGAGGAAGAAGATCAGCCCTGGCCCTTGGTGTTCATGACATGATGTTCTAAGCTGCTGGAGGTTTCATGCTTGCACTGTACATGGCTGCTGCAGCTGCCGACACGGAATGCAGTGCTGCTGGATATGCCAGCAGTCGTTGCCGGCACCAGACTATGCCTGTGGGCTGCTGTTGATGTTGCTGCTTGCTGCT
>QAXK01008490.1:0-12711 GCA_004335735.1 Chlorella sp. KRBP | reverse complement strand
GCGCAGCGCCAGCCCATGTGTCACCAGCGCAACACTGGTGCCACCCGCAAACCTGCATGCAACACACAGCAAACGCAGGCACAGTCCTTCCTTTGGTCAAAAGTGCTGGCCCCTGATGCATCCTGACTGATTGAATGCGCTGCGAGGCTACAGTGTGGCTTGTGAAACCGCTGCGAGGCTACCGTAGTGAGGCTTGTGAATCCCCTGCCAGGCTACAGCAGCCGCATAGCCCCAGTAAGGGTACCCTGCAAGTGCTTCTAGTTGTCGGGGAGCCACAAGTGCCAGGGAATTCAACTGGCATTGCCTGCACAGCGGCGGCAGCACTGACGCAATCGGGCTGTGAAAACTGCTGCGTGAGCCGCGGCATCCAAGACGCCGCAACAGTTGGCATCCAACAGGGGTGCATGGCGGCATCCGACTCACCGTTTGCAGGCGATGTCACGCACAAAGTGGTCCTGGAACCTGCACATCAACAGCAGCACCATGCTCTCAACAACTAGCACGTCACACACGTGTGCCAACGCACGGCCAAGGTTTGTGTCCTGGGACCAAACTCAGGACACTGGCTTGGCTTGGGGGCCAGGACTGGGTCAACCTGCTTGTTTTCCCACTGCTATGTGAAGCAAGCAACTCTCATTCTGCAGACCTGCCTGTCTGTCTGATAGCTTGCTGGTCCAATTCCGTGGCCTGCCAGATCCACAAGCACCGACCGGTTTATGACGCATACAGATTTCGGACTGCATGCATGCTTGTGTATGATAGCTTCTGAAGTAGTCGATTCTAGTAGTCGATTCTTCTGGCCTCTTAAAACCACAAGCACAGGTTATGACCCATGCCCAGCTTTGGCTGAGGTGCATGCCTGAACAACCAGGCAGTGGTGGACCCTCACATGGTCATCCTGTCATACACGTCTGCCGCACTCTCCCCGTCAGGGAACCTGTAGAAGAAGCGGCCGTACTTCAGGCGCTGCTCGTAGTTGCGCGCCTGCTGACCAGGCTCCTGCAGTACAGCAAGGACACCGTGGCGGTACAGCTCATCCAGTACGATGCACTCAGGTGCTGCTCATTGCTGTGCGCCGCTGCTGGAAACAATCGTAACCCCCCCTGACCCCCAATCCCCTCCCCAGCCTCCCAACTCCCCACCACCACCTCATATACGCAATCAGGACGCATTCCAACTCCTAACACACCTGGAAGTTGCCCCAGTCCTGCTCCCTCAGCTGCACCTCCTCCTGGAAGCCCACCAGCTGCTGCTCCTCCAGCGCCCTGGTTATGTGCTGAGCCGTCTGGATGCAGCGCAGGAAGGGTGAGGTGTACATGAACAGCCTCCCACCCTCCTGCATGCCGCTGCTGCTGTTGTTGCTGGTGCTGTACGTGCTGCTGGGGTGCTGCTGGTGCTGCCTGTCTGTGGGTGTGTCAGGTGGGGTGGCCAGCAGCTGCTGCACAGCCTGGCCTGCTCTCAGGGACTCCTGAACACCGTTGGTGCTGAGAGGGATGCGGTGGTTGGGCACCTGCAGCTCCTCCTGCAAGCTTTCCAGGCCTGCCGTCTGCAGCAACGGGGTTTGGGGTTTATCACCCAGGATGCAGGTGCAGGCGGGAAAGGCAGGCTGAGTCAGCACTGTGCAGTTGGGGTTTCGCAGGACTGACCTGCCTTTGCGAGCAAGACACTGCAGGACTCCGGCGAAAAACGTTTAGGAGGTGCATCGTGGCGTCTGAAGTATGGTAGTTACCTCGCCATGTCGGATCAGGATGATGTGGGGTGGCATGTCAGCCAGGTTGAGTCCTGTGCTGTTGCAGTGCTGCTGTACCGAGTAGCAGCGCCTGCTTGATGCTGCTGACGCCACATTCTGAGGCACAGATGAGCCGATGACGTACAGTAGAAGCCTTTGAATGCATCTCAGGCGAGACGGCTCCACATCTGCAACACCAACCGTAGTTGCGGAACAGGTCCCGACTGATCTGGCCAGATGACGCAGCGCCATGCAGCTTGAGATGCTTGTTTCGTATCTCGAAGCACGATCATCGCTTTTTGCATTGCTGTATCAATGATACTTGATCCATGTATCGATGCCAGCCTGCTGCACAGTGCAGACCATGTTTTGAACTGTGTGACAGCCTGGTCCAGCTTGGGGGCACGGTGCCAGGCAGCAACGTTGACGTGGATAGGTCGAAGCCACGTGGATTTAAGCTTTTCATATATTTTGTTTTATGGTCGTGTCATCACCTGCTGTGTGGCTGGCTGGCAGCCTCAAATTACTTACTTACATGGCTCGGCTGAACCGAGCACCCAGGGTAGGAGCCAATTACAGAGCAGCACCTAGCACACCTAGCACCACGTGATCTAGCATCATCACTGCCAAGTCTCAGCTGCTACCCTGGTGCTGTTGTGCTGGGTTGCCTGCACTCCCGTCCGCCCTCTTTGCCTCTTGCTGCAGCCTAGTTTCATGTTGCTTGCCAAAAGGATGGCCTCGTTTCCGAAGGCGAGACTGGCTGCGTCACTACTGATTGATCCTGCCAGGCTGGCCCGATGTGGCAGATCTATACATCCATGCGGCAGACATCCACGGCCGGATGCCTCGTGTGAGTTACAACATACCTCCTGGTACACAGCCTCTCGAACACAACCCCTTCAATGCTACCCACCACGCTGCAACACCATCCCAAGCCGGGATCGACACAACATACCCACTGGCTCTTTGCTGGTGGCTCAACACCAGCAGTGAAGGACGCGGCAGTGTCCAGCACCCTCACCGCTCAACAGCCCTGGCTTGGCACAAGCAGCTGACAGCCCACACGACTTTGTCACCCACTGTTCGACCCCACCAAGGCAGCATCAGGCCTTGACTCACATCCCATGACTGATTGACATCCCACCCAGCACTGCTGATGCAGACCTTCAAGATTTGACAGCCGGGTACGAGACCTGACTGTCACACCTGAGGCCCACCCCAGCCTCTCAGTCAGTGTTGATGACAACTTCACGGCTCAACAAAGTCACCCCCGTTGCGACACATGACGCAGTCGTCGCAACAAGCCCCTCCTGACGCGCTGGCATGGGAAGCAAACTCCTGACTCGACGGCCACAACCAAAAGAGCCGAGCCATGACCAAAACAGTTATGACTAAGACAGCCATGACTACGACAGCCATGACTAAGACGGCCATGACCAAGACAGCCATAAACCCCAACACCCGGGTGGCACTGCCAGGTGACCGCCTCAGCGCTGACCATGATGACGCACTGCCCTGACTCATGTTCACGAGTCATCACCAGACACACAGTGCACGGATGCCGCTTGCTGCCCTGCGCTAAGACATGCATATTCTGATATTTCAGCTGTGCCGTGCCTACACTATTGTCCCTGTGTGCACCAGTGATGCATACATGATTGCACGGTGACTACCCATTAGTCACTGGCTGGTCAAATCGCAAGGCACATTGAGCTCCCTGCTTGTTTGGCTTGCTCAGCCTTCACATGTGGATCACATTACTGCCATCCCGGATCTCAAGGTTTTACAAAACAAGAGTGAGACAACAGAGTGAGTGATCACAAACGTTGTGACCCTCCGGCACTCGTGGACCGTCCACACAGGCTGTGTGCTCATGACCCGGAATCGGCACATCGGCAGCCCTGATTGGCTCAACCACTACCACAAGCAGTGTGCATTGATGGCCAGTCAGCACACATTTTCCCCATGTCAACACACACCATAGTGATAGCTATCACACACACTGATCGGATCCCTGAATGCCACTACCGAGCCACATGCCATGCATGAGGCTCAAGGTCTGTACGCATGTACTCTACGTCCACCATACATGGGCCGTCAGGTCGCCAAGCCATCATGCTGGTGAGCCAACAGTCAGCCCAATGTTGGGCCGGCATCTTATGACAAGCGTTGCCCAAGATGCGTGGATGGGTGACCTGCACAGCTGTCTCAGCAGTGCCTGAGAGGTGGGTGATAGATATCATCGCTGCTGTAGGCTCGCACCAACGGAAAGCCACACAACCCGGCCAGTGCCACTGCCAGTGGCACCCTGTAGACCCGTGAAATAGAACATGATGCCCACAGCAACCAACACCCAACATGCGAGCATGGCCGGCCCCTGTGGCCCTCAAGTCAGAATAAACCCACAGTGGGTCTGCCAGGTGCTCAGTACTCACATATAGTGCAGGACAGGACAGAACCACTGAGTGATGCCACACCCACTACTCACGCAGGGTCTAGAACAGGACATAAGCACTGTGTGACGTCACTCTCAGTGGCAGGCCTCATTCTTAGTCAACAGCCACATAGACACACACTTGATTGCACCCTGCACTCGCACCCCAACACTTTGCCAGTGACACCAGCAGCCCACCACACGGCACAGCCGAAGTAGTTGCTGCAGTGCTGCAACAGGCGGATACTTGCGCCGCTTGTATGGCACCCAAAACTGGCCACTGAGGCCTTCACGGCACTACTACGCAAACTGCCAGGAAAACTTTAACAGTACGATGCAGCTGTAGGGCGCTTGCACGCACCCCCCGACACTGACCATGAAACGAAGCTGCTTGGTGAAGTCCACGGAACCTCAAGGGTCACAGCACTGAGCACCAAAGCCTCCACTCTAGAGATACCTGTTCCACAACGCCGCACCACAACACTGACTCCCCAGCCTTGGCACTCGTTGCTGGACAGCACGAGGACATGCCAACCACTGGGCCTATTTAGTAAAGGGCATGGGTCAGGTGGCGTTCGCACGGATCCAGGACTGCTGCATTGGCTCCTGCTGAAGCTGGCTGGCACACCACGTTGTGCTGCAACATGCCGGCTCTTGCAGCAACACCCCAACCAGATGCAGCCGCCAATGTGCAGTTCAGGAGATGGGGAAACGAGGCACGTCACCTCAGCAACTTGAAGACACACCCGAGCACAAGTTGACGTGTGTCGGACCACATGTCCAACACAGTGACCGTGCTGACCTCAAAGGCTTGCATGCAGTAGTAAACAGTAATAATACTCGAAACCCCCACCTCCCCATTGCAGTCCTACGGTCACCAGATGGCATCCTGGTCTTGAGTGCGACTACCATGCGGACCGCTTCTTCCCCTTTATGGTCGGCTCATAGTACGTAACTACGCCCATACGCTCAACTGCTCGGGTGTACATGACAGCTCAGAGAGGAGTGCACGTCCATCCACCTGTGTGTGCTACCTCCCCTCTCTTGCCCCACCCCAGCTGTCGTACAGCATAATACAGAGAAAAACGTGCCACATGTGACTGCATGCAGGCGCCCGGCAGGCTGCACTACCCCAATACTCAGCAACAACAGGACGTGCACCTGTGGGCACAGCTGCATCAGACCTTATACGGCTGGCCAAAAGGCACCAACCCGGGACCGCCTGCAGGGCGATGTCCTCTTTTGCAGACCACACACATTGGCCAGGGTGTCACAATGGCAACGCCCTCCCTTGAACTCCGGCAAGGAGTGGCAGCGGATCAGATGCATCCCACAGATCGACACACTGAAGCTGTTCTGGAGCATGCTGCAGCAAATCCAGCTTTCAAAGCCAACCAGCGCGCTTCGAGCGCAGGCTGCGGCACTGCACAGAAACATGCCAGCTAGCATGGCTGCATCAGCTGTGGCTGCGGAAAGCAACGTCTCAACGTGTGCTGTGCATACAGTTCCTGCGGAAGGCGACGGTCCACTGTGTGCAGTGCAAGCAGTGCTGAGCGGAACAGTCCCGGCCCCAATCACACAGATGCCGGCACAATGTTGAAGTTATGCAGCCGGCTACCAGCCAAGTACGTCAGGCCAACTGCAGCCTGACTATCGTGCAGTGACCGCCGCATGTGCGTCATCCAGGCAACGCCCTAACGGATCAACAGACAGGACTCCCAAATGCAACGACCAGCTGCCTCATAGCAAGCCTTGGCTGCAGGTCAACGGTGGAACATCATAGGCACTCAGGCACCTGACACTCAGAGTGTCAACACACAGGCTGCACAGTCGGCAGCTCTCTGCAGGCTTTCTTGCCTACTGCACAGTAGCAACAGGTGATTGTTGTTCGGGCTGCAGCATCTTGCGCACACGCAGTCTCACGAAGCACTCACACCCATATGTGTGCGTACAAACTCTACTGCTCCCGTGCACGCACGCGTTGTACTGCCACTGTGTATGTACACGATGCACACCGTGCGTCTAGAAGCAGCTGCAGCCTCTATCCCTCCTGAACCATGTCCCTGTGAAGTCACAGGATGCACCCACCACCTTCTCCCCAATAGTGAAAGGCAGCAGAGCAGGATGAGCCCTCTGCACAACTGCTGTCGTGTCCAACCAACATGTGCGTTGTCAGGCTCACCCGGTTCGGTGAGGCATCGGGCAGATTCAGTGTGCACGGGGCCTGACGCAACCACCAGGCTTGGCAGTGCCCCTCTTCCCCAATTCACGGGGCGGGTGTGTCCAGGGATGTTGGCCTCCCCGCCCCCATCCCACCACAAACATTCTCAGATCACATGCTGTTGGCCTCCCCGGCCCCATCCCTCCACAAACATTCTCAGATCACATGCTGTGCCTCGCTCCCCCCACCCACCACAAACATTCTCAGATCACATGCTGTGCCTCGCTCCCCCCACCCACCACACATATTGTGCATGCAGCTTCTCAGCCTGCAGCAGCAGCCCCCAACTCTGACAGCAAGCATGCCGATGTGAGTCACACTTCAGCGGTTGCACACTCTGGCAAGCTCCACAACGAACGGCAGAGCTGGCCCCAGGGGTTGCACACACAGGACGGCACTGCACGATGAATAGAACAACAGCCACCGGGCAAACCACACATTCAAAATGGCACACCACAGGCCAGCAGCACAGCAGCCATGATCAAGAGGCTGGTGTGCCTTCTCAACCCGGGGACCCTGCAATGCCGCTCTGCATGTCGCTGCGGACTCAGTTTACTCGCCCCATAATGCATGAATGACGCAAAGCCACGGTGGCAGCGGGCACTGGAGCTGCAGCCACTCAGTCAGGAGTGTTGCTAACACTAAGGCTTAGCGTTGCACACGCTGGGATTTTGGCCTCTGGCCCATGCCACAGCCTGTGCTGGCCCGTGTCCTGGCCCGTGTCCTGGCCCGTGTATGGGCCCGTGCCACGGCCTGTACAGGCAAGTCATGTCCTGCTGGCGTGACTGCTGCTGGACCATCCGGGATCCCGGAGTGACAACCCAAGTCACACAGTGTGGGACAGTGTGATATGTGTGAGAAACCGGGACCGAAACACTCAGGGTCCCGGCAATGCAATGCATGCGCCGAGGCCTGCGGGAGCGCACTCCGGTGTCAGCCCCATGGTTACACCAACCTGCACCAGTTGAGGGGCTGGGGTGGGGATGCATGCCGAACTTGCTGCCATCCACAGCTGCTGCTGCTGTTGCTGCTGCTGCTGCTCCTGGTGCTGCTGCTGCACCAGCAGCTTGGTCAGGGAGTTCAGAGGAATGTTGGACCATGCTGCTGTACCGCAGGCACTGCCAACAGACACGCTGCTGTCGACCGGCAACGCGCGCGCAGCTGCATATACAGGCGCAGCAGCAGCTGGCGAGGACCAGGGTGTGTGCATCACGCTGCTGCTGCTGCTACTGCCGCCGTGGTGTGCCACAAGGGCGGTTGCAGCCACGAGGTGTGGTGAGGTGGCACTGAGGATCTGCTGGGGCACAGCCACAGTGATAGGCACTGCATTGGTGAGGCCGCCTAGCAGTGGGAGCTGCAGCTGCTCCTGCCCAGCCAGCTGCTGCTGCTGGCAGCCTGGCGGGAGGGCTGGCATGGCAGCAAGGCTGCAGACGGCTGACGCAAGGAGCTGCTGCTGCTGCTGCTGCTGATGCAGGTGCTGCCCAGCCAGCTGCAGGTGGTGCTGCTCCTGCCCAGGCAGCAGCTGCTGGCAGACTGGCTGAAGGATGGGTATGGCAGCAGGGCTTGACATGTCTGACACCAGCAGCAGCTGTTGCTGCTGCTGGCTATACAGAAGCTCCTGCAGCTGCATGCCCTCCAGATCATAGCCCTGTTGCTGCGGGAGCTGCGCCATACCCGATGTTGGACCCTGCTGCTGCAGGCCCTGTTGGGGTGGTGTCACTGTCATGGTGAGCTGACTCAGCTGATGAGTCATGAGCTGCTGGTCAAGTGACAGCCTCTGCTGAGTCACCCACTGCTGTGCTGTGGGAGCGCTGGGGCTGCCGCCGGGGCTGTACTGCTGGCGGGCGGTACAGCCAGGTGTGAGGTACTGCTGGCCGGCGGCATAGCCGGGGTATTGTCGCTGGCGGTTGGCGTTCACTTGTGCCTGAACCAGGTTGTTGGCCGTGACTACGAACCCGCTGACCTGCGGGTGGGATGCAATACAGATCAATCAATCACTTTTTTGGTTTTTGGTTGGGGTTGGTGGCATGTTATGTACACCATGTGTCAGCATCAGAGAGGCGGCGCTTGCTGAGGTGTTGAGGGTTCACGGGAGTTGACACGCCATGAGTCATGTGACTCACCGGGGTTGGGTCCCTCTGGCACGCCTCAACGCCGAAATTGGTGACAGCTCGAGTCCCATACAGGTACACCGCTGCTTTGTCGTATGCCCTCGCAGCTTCAATCTCTGTGGGATAGCGACCTGCAGCATCCGCATGTGCACGCAGCTGCTCAGCTTTCATGAGAGACCAAGGACGTTGCTGTACATGCTGCTGCTGTTGGCCTGCTCTGCCAGACACTGGGCGCACAGCAGCAAGTTAGTAATGTGCTGCATGTTGTGGTGCGTTGCAGCTGCACTACACGGATTGTATCAGTGAGGGGGGTACGGAAAGGTGCCGTACCTACGTGCCTCTGTTTGCCTGCAAAGAAAATCCGCACACGCCACCTGCAGCACACCAGCAGCAGACACAGGGAGCAGCTCACCTCACAACACTGTGCATGCTGACGCTGGGACAAGAGCTGGTTGGCACAACAGTAGCAGTATTGACCGCCAAAAAACAGGTTCAACCCGCACTTCAACAATCCTGAGTGGTCGTGCTGGAGCACAGCTTGGGCCTGGAGGAGGGTCCAAGGCTACACAGAGGGGAGTGGCGTTCTGCAGACCCTGCGAGGTGTTGTACGGCTGCTGCATGCATGTCAGGAACAATCATATAAAGACATCCCCTCACCCTTTGAGCTTCCTGTCGAAGCTCAGACCTCTAAATGCGCTTCGAACTACAGACAGGTCATTGGAGTCTAGATCTTTGTCCATGGTGCCCCCAGCCGCTGTCGTGCGTGATAAACAAACTCTTAGTTTTGTTTCTTTGGTTTTATTCAAAGGCTGGCAAGGAGACGATGCACTCGTGGCCCAGTGGCGTGGCTCTGCTAAGCAGTGCTGTCCATTTGAACTCGACGGACGCTTAGCTTTCGTAACGTGCTAGACTAACATGCAACCACACGAGGTTAAGGGCACAGGTCTTGTCAGTGCCAAAGATCCTTGCGCCATGCTGGTCAACATCACACACGCGGTGCCACGTGAATGACTTCGTCAAGATCACTCTACACACTGTACGGAATGGCGCACAGGTGTGGAGTCCAGGCTTGCAAGCTGCATCAATTACCGGTCTGCATTTCTATGGTGTATGGTACTTGGCACTACTCCATGTCAACCTGACCGAGCAGAAGCCAACGAGTGATGGTTGACACCATGGATCCTGTCGTGCGTACGGCTTCATCCCACCTGCTGCGATCTATCGCATTGATGTGGTCAGTGTAAGTGACAACATCATTGCAAGCCGCCTGCCGTGCATAGACAACGGTGGTCAGCCATGTGTCAGTCCCTAGAGGTGGAGTACTCGGACTAGTCCGCGGATCATGTGTGGTCAATGTCATGGCACGATGTCATTCATGTCCTGTGCCTGCAGCAATGCCATGTCTGCCGACAGGGAAGGGCAGCATCCTGACAACTAGCACTAGCAGTGGAGGTCCTAAGTTAGGTCAGGTTAAGACTCCTAACCTGTGGGTGCATTTATAAATGGCATTGCTGGACTGGGGTTCGTGAACGATCCTGGAGGTCCAGCGACGTTCATGACATGTCACAAGAACATGTTCACAGTTGCTGTTGTTGACAAGGAGTGCCAGCTGCCGGGTTTCCCAACTAGGCCAGCTGCTGGCAGCCCAGAGGCCAATGCATATGCAAGGGTGCATTGACAGGGTATATGCCAGCACCTGTGTGCAAGCATCTGTGTGCAAGCGATGCACAGCACTCATGACAGTGAGACATAGAAGCAGCAACGCATGCAGCAACGGCGGCAGGGAGGTCACATCTCCAGCACCTGACCTAGATCCCTCCTGGTCCTGCCATTTTCTGATGAGCGAGTCACAGCTGTCATGATGACAGCAGTGCAACACTCCAAGCACACTACTGCACAACCTGCTGCTGCTGCTGCTGCTGCTGTCGCTGCATATCCTGGGCTGCCACCTGCTCCATCACTTCATCCCTCAGCAGCTCCTGCAGCTGCTCATCCTGCTGCAACAAACTCAGCTCTGCATCCCTTCTGCCGCCGCCGCTGCTGCTGCTGCTGCTGCTGGGTTGTGGCCCACCTGCTGCTGCTGCCGCCACACCAGCAGCACCCCTGGCTGCACCACCAGATGCCCCCACTGGCACTGCCGCCCTGCTGCCGCTGCTGCTGCTGCTGAAGCCAGACAGGGCGCCGCCGATGCCGGCTGTCAGCAGCTGCTGCAGCTGCCGTTGCGTCCGCAGGGTGTCCTTTGCGGCTGCCACCTGTGGCTCATCTGGCTCCACCGGCAGCACCCGGGACTGCGGCACAAGCCCAAGGAAGCTTGCCGCAGCATTGCCAGCCTGCATCACACAAGTATGTATGTGTGTATGTAAGGAAAGTGTTTGGTTGAGGCAATGGGCCTATGTACAGCAGGACCAGGACATGCATACTGTGGATGGCATCCCCCCAAGTATCAACAGACAGCCCCTGGTGTTGGGTTTTGATACAAGCGCTGACAGACGGAGTCGCCGCGACCGTTAGTACGTGTCTCCTTGCCTTGTCAACACAAATACACCCTGCAGCGGCCCTGCGAACCCCACTGCAATCATCATGATCGTGGCACCAACACTGCCACCACCATCACCACCACCACCACCACCAGCAGCAGCAGCAGCACTTGACTCTACCCACCTGCAGTCCCGTCACGTAGGCCTTCTCCTGGCTGAGCCCCTTGCAGCCATGTGTCCCTGGCCCCTGCCTCACACAGTCACCAGCAACATACAGGTTGGGGATGCTGGTGCAGATGCCCGGCAGCTGCTCGTGGCTGCCCGGGCTAAACCGCGTCACGGCCTTCCTAAACCGCAGCACGCTGGCGTCCTTGAACCCTAGGGTGGCGGCTGCGTCCCTGCCGCCGGGCAGGGTTGGGGCCAGGTAGGTGTTGATGAGGCGTGAGATGAGTGCGTCGTCTGAGAGGGGCAGCAGGGACTCTGCGTGGTACAGGTCAAACTCCAGGACACTGGCTGATGATGACCTGTAGGCATCCTGCAGGTGGGTACAGCACAGGTGGGTACAGCACGGGAACAACACAGTGGTATGTCTGGTGATTTTGCGGCAGGTTCCATGCACACACGAGTGATGTAGGTGTCCTGTGGGCGTGCACGGCACGTAAGCATCTGGGGGTGTTTATGATGGCGTGCACAGCACAGAAACAAATTGTGATATTGATAATGGCGTGCACAGTACGGAAACAAGTGGTGGTGTTGTCCTCGGCCCATACGTATACGTGGTTGATGTGCATTTGACATGTACATCACTTTGTGTGCAGCTCACCTGCAGCTCGTCCAGTTGGAACAGAGTGCCACCCACTCCCTCGTCAAAGCCCGCCACCACGTTGCTGGCTGTCCGCAGCTGCACCTTGCGATCCAGCCACAGCCGCACCGCCAGCACATCACTGCAGTCCAACCCCATGCACGCTGCCAGGTCCCCTGCACAGCACAGCCCAGGACAGATGAATGCTATGTGTCAGTTGAGGGGCAGGGAAGCAGGCATGCACATCCAACAGGCTGATTTCATGCCAGCACATCACTGCAGTCCAGGCCCATGCACGAAGCCAGGTCCCCTGCAAAGCACAGGATCAAGAAGGTGAGCCTCATGGTGCCCAGCGCAGCCGGGGTGTACCAAGAACGTAGCTGGCAGCCACAGGTTGATGGATTTAATCATCTTCAGGGCTGTCAATGCACAACGGCGCTCCCCAGTAACTATAACAGTGTCACAACAAACCAAGGGAAACCAACAAACGCGCAGGAGAGAGCTCACCTGCCGAGCCCAGCAGCCTACTGCTGCGCACCATCTGCTGCAGCGCCGGCACCCCAGCCGCCAAAACCACGGCACCCGCATCAAACACCTCCGTCACACCCTGGGGCCCCTTGGCCACAACACGGCCCGCCAGGGTTTTGCCAAACGCCGCAGCCGCCGCCGCAGGGTTTAGCCCGGCGGCGACCGCGCCCTGAACCCCGGCCGGCAGGATCTCCTGGACCCTGCGACCCGGGAGGATCTTGACGCCCAGGGTTTTGAGTTTCTGGACGAGGGGGTCGAAGATGAGGGAGCCGATGGGTCCCTTGCACCAGCGCACATCAAAGTCGGCTTGGTGTGCCAGGGCAAAGTAGTACAGGGCACCTGCGCACACATACACACACACACACACATTGGGCACACGCCCATCCCTGTAGTGCTGCCGCTGCTGCTG
>QAXK01008489.1:0-29371 GCA_004335735.1 Chlorella sp. KRBP | reverse complement strand
GCTGCTGCTGCCGCTGACCAGGCTGTGCTGTTGGGAGGGTCTCCCCGTACCCATGCATGGAGTCTGGAGCTGCTGCTTTTGGGGTTGCGTTGGCATGACCTGATGTGTGCTGCAACTTCTGCTTTTTCGCAGGGCTGCCTGCTGCTGCAGTGCCAGCTACTGCCCCTGCTGCTGGTGTGCGTGCTGGGGCTCCTGCAGCATGCAGCCCCTGGCCTCGCTGCCTCCTGTTATTGCGCTTCTCATGTGCCTGCATTCAGTCATGATGGTTGATGTTGCGGCTCATTGACAGGAAACCCCAGCACGGTTCTTGAACCTCAGTGGGCTGGCAGGCGCAACATTCAGGGACATGCAATGCCATGACACTGTTGCGACAGTGGGGACACTGATTGCAGGGCCTGACCTGTCGTTTGCGCTCCCTCCAATCAAGCTTTGGGTGTGTATGAGGTTCTTCCTGTCCAGAGAAGTTAAGATTCAAAGTCAAGCCGTCCTCCATGCTGCTGCTGCTGCTGCTGCCGCTAGTGTTGCTATTGTTACTGCTGCTGCCGGTTGGCAGAGAACCTCAAAAAGGAGTCCCGACATAGATTATAATCTTGTAAATCTGATGAAGGACGCACCGGGTGGCCATGGCAGGCGTACGTGCGCGCTTAGGTACTTTCGGAACGGTCGCGTCATGTTGACTAGTGCTTGGAATGAAGTGACAGCGGGCTTGCATAAGGCTCAAGAAGCGGTGTAAGCCATATTTTACGTTTTTCCATGTTCGTTTTGGAGCTGCGAGCCGCAGAGCCTCGCCACAGTTGCCAAAGCCATGTTGGGGAGCAGGGAGGTTGATGGGCAGGTTGGTTGGGGCATTCAGCACCCTCACCTGGGTACAGAAACCCCCATAAGATGACGATAAAAGATATCTGTAGACTTGAGGGCATGCATTCTGAGGCTGCACCTCCTCCCTTCTTCACCCTCATACCCTGTCTTGCTGTGAGAGCCTGTAAGAGCCTTGCACTTGCCCAATGGAAACCATTACATGCCAGGAATCGCTCCCAAAGCAGCCAGCTTACAGGCACCTTGATCATAGCCAAAGAGGTCTCCAACGCATGCGCGTGTGCTTTGCAGCACACCTGGAATGTAACACGAAAACCAGGCGACATGCTGTACTCATGCGCCGTCAGGGTAGGCAAGTACCAGGCGAGGCGGTACATCCCCAGCAGAAGGTGATGAAACATGATGGAAGGAATGCAGCATGGACATGTCGGAGGATTGACAAATGCAAAAAGGGGACACCACACTCAAGTGGATTGGTCAACACAGGAGCTCAAGTGGGAGGGCAATGCCGGCAAAATAAATGTACAATGGGCGGCACCAGGCTGCTGTTGATGCTCCTCCGTTGGGCTCCTGTGCGCCAGCTATACTCAGCACACTATACCAGCTATACCAAGTACACTGTACTGTAGCGCAGTTGGTACTGCAGTGCGGCACTCCAGACGTGAGTAATAATCAAATAGGGTTTGTCATGCTCAGATGCACACAGGTACATCGAAAGCAGCGGCAACACACTGCCTCACGAGGGCTGAGGCTCGTCTTACAAAGCCGTGCAGACCTCTCGAGGCCAACGCATGCAGCACCAAACGTATGCACCTGCCTTGTGAAACCACCATCATGATGAAGCATCACAGCAGCAGCAACAGGACAAGTGATGCCAGAAGCGACAGCGCAGCAGCGCCTGCACAGCCGGGCATGCGTGCCGCGTTGGTCCATGTCTGGTTGGGGTTCTGGGCAAACTGCGTAAGGACTGGCTTTGCCTTCTGCTGCTTCAGCAGGGCATGCACACTGTGTCCAAACCACTGGGGTGCCGAACTGCTGCCCGTGGCATTGTGTGCGACTGCGGCCACTCTCAAGCTGTCTGTGCCAAACTCTGCATAGCAGTAGACATGATACCAGCTCGCACCGCAGTTAAACATGGGCACGTTGGTGTTGGGGAAGTTGCCGGTCATGCCCCAGGGCTTGATGTGCACATGGCCGTAAAAGATGGCGACAACGTTGCTATTGACCACCATGCGGGAGAAGGTGGGGTCTAGCGCAAGGCCCAGCTCCCTGTGTGCGTGCAGCAGCAGCACGATGCGCCGCTGCTGTGCTGTTGCTGACGACAGCTCGGCAGCAAGCCAGGCCATCGAGGCCTTTACTGAGAGGCTGGACTCCTTGTACCTGCAGGACAGCAGCACAACAGCATAGCGCAGGAGCCTCGTGTCAGCACACTCATGGCAGCACACATGTAGTGCAGAGTTACTGCACTTGTGTTGGTGTAGTGCCAGGGGTGACTCATCCCCCCTGCTGTCACTTTTGGCAGTGAGTGCACTCACCTGCAACTGTGAGGGCGGGAAAGACATCACGCAGGACAGCAGCACTGTGTGCATGTCCTGGGGCTACGCAGTGCTAATCCTGCATGCATGGTGTGCCACACGCAGGCATGCAGTATGCTTGCTGGAGCCCCGGGTGACTGTGTAAGCCCGGCTCAACAGCCAACACCGGCCTGGCAACACCCACAGCAGCTGTCTTACCTTGGGCTGTACTGCAGCACCACAAAGTGCCAGTTGTTGTAGTCAAAGCTGTAGGCCAGGCTGTCTGCGTCAAAGCTGGTGATGTTGTCCCTCGGGAAGTTGGCCCAGGTGTGCGTGTCACACCCTGGCATCAGCACAGACCGCATGGTGTCCACTGCAGTGCGCGCACACACATTCCGGTCGACACTCTTGTAGTGCCCGACACAGTCGTTCACGTTGATGACGTAATCATGGTTGCCAAACATTAGCCAGGTTGGCAGCTCCACCTGGGGCTTTGCTGAGCCTTGGTCTGGGCCCTGCGTGCTGCTGCTGTTGCTGCTGTTGCTGCTGTTGCTGCTGTTGCTGCCACTGCTGCCGCTGCTGGTGGTGACGTTGCTGCCTGCGTCTGGTGGCGCCAGGGTGGGGTCATACAGGGCCCTGAAAGCATCCAGCTCATCCTCCCGATAGAACTCAGTCATGTCCCCCAGCACCACGAGGGCCTTGGGGTCCAGCACAGGGCCACCCCCGGCCTCCCAGGGCCAAGATCCGAGCTCCTTGACCCTGTTTATGCTGTGCACGAGGTGCTTGTTGTAGGGCAGGGCCTTTGTTGGCTGCAGGAGGTAGGCAAAAGGGCAGCATGCATGACAGACAGACACCAGTCAGTGATGCATCGACAGAGTCGGGTAATTATCATGGACATGCTGGCAGTAACAATCCTGCTGCCCACGAAAGAAGCTGAGGCTGCTCAGGATGCTGACTGCACCTCTTGCAGGATCTCAGCTGTGCTCACCATGCGCTGCAGTTGGCAGCACATTATGGCTGCAGGTTGTGTGGAGGCTACTGCATGCTGGTACAACAACACCATGTGAAGACTGTCTTGTTGCTGCAGGCAGTAAAACCTTCCCTCTCCATGCAGTTCGCTACCCAGGAACAGCAGGCATGAGCCTCTACACATGCACCACTTGACCAAGTGCTTGATGTCAGCACAGACATGCAGCTGCTGCCATGCAGCAGCCCACTCACGTTTTTGACCCTGTTCACCACCCTGAACAGCTGCGGGTCGGCTGACAGCACCAGGCTGAAAGGTGCTCTGCTCTTGACGGCCGGCAGCACCTGCCTTCGATAGCTCATGGCATGGCATGTAGCTGGCTTGGTCCCGCAGCCTCTGTCATAAGTCTCAACACCTTTCCAGCAGGTGCAGCCCAGCCCTCTCCACCCCACCTTGCAGCGCTGGTAGCACAACCCACCCTCTATCGTGCCACCATCTGGGCAATACCGAGCTGGTATCGATTGCTGGACGATGGGCGTGCTGTAGGGCCGCATTGATGCTGTGTTGCTGCTGGCTGGCACGGCTGATGCAAAGTGCTGCAGCTGGCTGGTCAGAAGCACCAGCTGCAGCCAGACTGCAAGGCATCTTTGATGCATAGCTGTAAACCTGACGATCGGTCTGCACATGCTGCTGCCTTATACCTGGCTTCAGCTGCTCACTGCTTCCTGCAGGACATCCACCACTGCCCACAGCCCAGCAGGGCCTTGCTGCAAGCGAGCAGCAGTGTAAGTTACAGACTGTGCAGCTTCAAAGATATAATTATTTATTATGAACTAGACTTGGCTGCCGGTGAAGGCAGCCCTGGCTCAGAGCTAAGCTGGCCTGCCTCCTGCTGCCCTTGGCGCGTTGACTGTAGCTGTGTGCGATGTGCCTCAGTTGCAAGCTAAAATGAATTTGAATTGATAATATTATATGATGTCAGGCCAGCATCTTCTGCCAGAGCCGACGAGAAAGCAGAGACGCCGGGGTCTGTAGCACGCCACACACGGAAAAGGCACTCCTACGGCAACACGTAAGTGATGCTTGTGCTTGAGTTGGCGTATAGTTGGCCCTTCGTCCTTTATCGACGGGCCTTTTGTACTGCATGAGTAAGAATGACAAACTGGGAGGTGCGCATGTGCTGTGGGCTGTGACATTGGCCAGCACTATTCATTTGTTTGTTTTGTATTGCAGCTTCCACGTTAACTTTGGTTGTGAATGCAAGCAGCGTCTGCAGTGTCCAGAGTTTGCTTGCAACAGCAAGGCCGGTTGACACTTCGAGACAGCAGCAGGCTGTCTGTTGATCACAACAATGCATTGCTTACATTCATGTCAGCTGGGAAGTCGGCACTCCCGCAGTGTGGCTGCTGCAGCTAGTTGCCGGCAGCAACAGCAACAGCAACAGCAGCAGCAGCAGCAGCAGCGGCAGCACCTTCACCACACAATACAACACCCACTACACATGACAAGCACTGCTGGCCGTGCTATAGGACGCACACATATTTCACCCGATACAGTGGTGTCTGCTTGCTGGGGTCACCCACAGCCTCTGAACCCTCCACGTGCACACAGACTTTGCATCATTGCAGCAGCAGCGTCAGCAGGCAGCGAGCAGCCCCCAGCACCACGCAAGCAGCAGCTGTTCGGCAGCAAAGCTCAGGGTCAACCTTTGGCTGGCAAGCAGTCGCAGCAGGAGAGCAGTAGCACAGCAAAGCCTGTTGAAGATGGGGAAGAGGAGGGAGAGTGGGAGGAGGAAGAGGGTGATGAGTATGAGTATCTGGATGAGGGTGATGAGGGCTGGGAGGACGGAGATGAAGATTGGGAAGATGAGGAGGCGGAGGATGACGTGTCCCTGGGCACACCAGCTGCGCTGCAGATACCACAGGACCAGCAAACTGTGGCCTTCACTCAAGTAGGTCTTTCCCGAGGGATGCACAGCAGTCAGCTTCCCAAGCAGTACATTCGTGGGCATGTGCATAATCATGACATGCCACAGCACTTTGCAGGTTGCACCCATTTTCTTGGCAGCCGCTGCTTCAGCAGGCATACAGTGTGTTTTGAAGACTTCCAAGCAGCAGAGTTCGGTCCAAGCATGATTTGACATGGCTGGAGTGTGCTCTGGCTGTCTTGAAACCAACCCCTCCTGCTCCTGCTGCTGGTGCCGTGAAAAAACGTCTTTACTGTGGGCTCTTGCTGCTGCTGCTGTCGCTGCTGTTGTACCGTAAGGATGACTTTGTGGAGGTTGGCCTCATCTCCCGCCCCCATGGTGTGCGTGGTGAGGTCAAGGTGCAGCTCATCACTGATGAGCCCAAGAAGCGCCTAGGGACAGCCGGCAAACGGTGAGCTAGTGGACGCCTGAGCTGACAGCAACAGCAGCAGGCAGGTTCGGTCGCGGTGGCGGGAACGCATGTGCACGTGTGTGATACACCATAAACTTATTGTCCACAAGTGTTTACACCGCAGCTGCTTGTCATTTTGAGCGCCATGTGTTGCTATGATGTTCGTGTTGACAACGGGTCTCTGTCTTTTGTATGCTGCATCATGTGTTCAGGCTATGGCTGCAGGCCCTGCCATTGCGCAGCGGGTTAGTGCAGCCCAGTACAGCAGCAGCACGCCAGGCAGGCGGGTCAGACCCCTTCAAGACCCTGCGGCGTGTGGTAGTGCAGTCGGGGCGTGTGGCAAGGCCAGGTGCCAAGGGGCAGCGGGAGGAGTGGGCTGTCAAATTTGAAGGCATCAACAACAGGGAGCAGGTATGCAATGCATTTGACATGGCTGCGGGTGACCACCATGTAGGCTTCTGACCACAATGCAAGCACACCGCAGACAGGAACATGCAGGGGGTGGGCATAGAAGCTTTATGCAGCCAGGCAATGCTCTGGGGGATCAGGGCCAGCATACACGCACCTGCATTGTGTTTTACCAGCACCAGGTGGCTTATTTTGTGGCAGCGAAGCCCAACGCATGCAACAGCACTGCACGTATGCCGCTGAGCATCGGCTGAAACCCAGCCATGAGCCTGCGCAGCACTCACCCAAACACAGGCACAAACAGCCACAGGTGTCCGCGACAGACATGTGCGCCAAGGCCGCCACACAGCAATGCAACCACTCACAGTACACTGCAGTAAGGGTGTAGGTGCTTGGTGACCAGCGGCCGACTATCTGCGCTGCCGTTGCTCCTGTATGCAGGCTGCCACCCTCGCTGGCTTCAAGCTGCTGCTGGCCCTGTGTGACAGGGAGGCCCGCCCCCGTGGCCGCGACGAGTTCTTCATCGACCAGCTGGTGGGCCTCAAGGCAGTTGACGATGCCAGCGACATCCTTATTGGTATCATCACAGAGATCTACGAGGCCGGCGCGAGCTACAGCCTGCTGCGGGTGCGTTTGGCGCCCGAAGAGGCGGATATCGCGGCCTCAAAGTATCGCAGCGTGCTGGTGCCGTTTGTGACGGAGATGGTGCCTACTGTGGACGTGGCAGGGGGGCAGCTGCGCATGAGACTGCCAGAGGGGCTGCTGGAGACAGCCAGCAGCACCAAGCTGCGCAAGGCATACACGCTGGAGCAGCAGGAGCAGCTGCGGCAGCAGCTGAAGCGGCGGCTGGAGCAGCAGCAGGCCTGGCAGCAGCAGCAGCAGCAGGACTCGCCGGCACAGCAGTGACTGTGCGTTTTGTGTTGGTCGTGTGTTGACAGCACGCCAGGGGTGCTTGTAACGAGCATGTCTGTGTAGCACTGTTGAGGGGGGTTGCTTCAAGCACCAAGTCGGTGGCTGTCGTACATGCTACTCATCTTACACACGGCTGCAAAGTGAACTTGCATAGCCCGACTGTGTGCGAGTTGACATTACATGTCAGTCGACACCAAGGTTGCATCGTTGTCAGGTGCACGCGTGGGTTCTCATCTCGCTGGCCAGTACGCAGCGGCATAGTGTGATGCATTGCAATGCAAGTGCAGTACAGCTGAAAGGTGTAGCAGCGCAGTCCTCCTCTATCACACAAGTTGCTGCCCTGCTGTCACTGCTGACGGCTTGTGCACATCTGATGGGCTGAAGCATCTTTCGTAGTCCTTTCTGCACCCTGTGGTGTTCCAGGGCTTTGAGACAGCCTGCCAATGTGTGGGCCTTGACAAGCAGCATGTCCCACTCCCTGGCAACCCCAGTAATTCCAAAGACACACAATCGGTCACAGTCACCAAACCTCAACTGCTTGACACTAACAATGGTTCCGTACCTTGTACTGTACAGTTCTGTAAAGGTCCAAGTACGCATCTCCAGGTCAGCACATCACCAATAATCGAACTCCAGAAAACACCATTTGAGAACCTGCTGAACCATGTTTTCAGTCGTCACGGCCACGCAGCCAACTGTTATGTCAACACCAACCCTGACACACGTCAAACTGGGTTTGTCGGGCTGTTGTTGCACAGTCCAAGCCTTGTAGTGGACGGTGACAGGACGAGGGACCTTCAATTTGACCAAAAGCAGTTGCCATGCATGAACGGCAGCCCAAACTGCACACCATTGGCATAAGCCCCGCATCCCATAACAGGCGCGCAGACGCCCTGACTCACAACACCTCAGGTTCGAGGCACCCCAAACCCCTCGTGCTAGTTGACGCCCCTTGTCCGCGTCCCCACAAAACTTTGCAGGACAGACAGCCCCAGATTCGGTCGAAGCTTGCTGAACCCTGCCTCCCTGCATGAGTCACACGCCCCAAACCACATGCATGACACGCCTCAGCACCAGCTGCTGCCCCAAGGCTGCGAACCTGGTCCGCACCGTCAACCGCACCCTCCAACAAAACCCCTGTGGTCTTTGTGCTCACACATTTGCCCTGCTGCTGCTGCTGCTCCACATGCTGCTACTGCGCCTCAACTCTCGCCTTCTTGTGCCCGTTGCTGTCAGCCGCTGCCGCACCATCCACCACATCTGCCAGCACTGCCGCTGTGGCCTCTGCAATCGCCGCGTCGAGTGCCACTGCTGCTGCTGCTGCTGCTGCTGCTGCAGACGGGACGGAGGCCTGCCGCTTGCTGCTGTTGGCCCGCATGCTGAGTGCCCTGCGCAGCCAGCCAGCCTGGCCCGCAATGAGTGAGAGGATGTCTGTAGGTGTGACCACACCCACGACCTCCTGTCCCTTCTCACCCTCCTTGCAGATGTAGACCCGGTGCACATGGTTGTCCACAATCTGCGCCAGCACCTGCATATACGCAGCCAACACCAAAGTGCGCAACAAGGTCTCTGAGTTGCTCTGACTGCACAGCTGACAGGCACCTCCGGACCTATATGGGCGCATCGGCTACTGCAAGGCAGCCCATGCTGGCATTCAAAGTGTAGAGGAGCCCGGCATTAGGGTTTTGTGGCCCTGATTTGCTGTTGCGCCACATAGTCTGCAAAACCTCACCCCCAAAGCATCTTCCCTACCAGTCACCACAGCTACAGGCCTTTTGCAAGCTCCTATACCCTGGCTGATGACCTCTCCCGAAATCAAACTCAAGCTCACCTCCCCCAGAGTGGACTCAGGCCTGCATGTAATGAGCCTCAGCCCCGCTTCACTGCTGGGCCTGCGGTGCCCCTTGTGGTGCTTTGGCTGCGGCACACTGCCTGCGCGCCCCAAGCCACCCCCCTTCCGCGGGTTCTTCCCTGGGCTCCCACCACCACTAGCACCAGCAGCAGAGTCCCCTGCGTTGCTGTCGGTCTCCATTGCTGCTGATGCCTCAGCATCCGCTGCGTCCGCATCCGCCCTGCGCCTGCCAGTTGATGGTGGCCCTGAGGCGAAGAAGGGGTGCTTGCTGGAGGTGCTGCTGTGCTGGCTGTAGCCCAGGTATGCTGTGTCATGCTTCACTGCAAGGAACTCAGCCACTGGGAGGGCCAGCACACCAAAGTGGTCTGGCTGGATGCCCCTGGGGGTGAAAGCATGTGACAAGCACAGCACAGGACACACGGTCAGGCTCAGGGCAACGGCACAGGCTCCAACAGGCACAGGCTCGAACTGGCACACGTGGTGTGACAGCAACGCAGCCAGCAGCACAACAGGCAGGTGAGGTCGCGGGTGTTACAACGCCACACACAACAACGCAGGCAGCAGATACCATAAGACAGCCACTGAGGGTCCAGCAGGACCTGCACATGTGCCTGCACCCCGTATGCACCCACCTGATGTCTGAGATGCTGAGGTTTGCGATCAGCTGGCCATCAGGGCTGACAATGGGTGCCCCAGTGACCCCCGCGTCTGCCAGCTGCTTGTAGGCCAGCAGTGTGGGGGTGTTGGGCTGCAGGCGCACCACCTCTGAGGCCATGTCAGGCTTGTACAGCCCCAGCACCTCCAGGCTCTGCTCAGCAACCTCACCCAGCTCAGGCAGGTGCTGGCGCAGCAGCCTGCAGGCAATGCAGGGGAACACACACGCACAGAGCCAGCGCCAATCAGCCCCAGTATCGACACATATTGAGAGGGTGCTGTTGAGCTGTGCTGCAAAGCGTACAGGAGGCATGCATGTGACTGTTCATCTGGGCCATCCAACCCAAGTCACACCTATCCAGGACCCCTGAAGCGTGTGTGCCACCCCACACTCCATCCCCACCGCAGCCACCTGAGCACATCCATTTGGCTGACAATGCAGGTGATGTCCCCATGTGCATCAAAGATGGCCAGCCGGTGCACCAGGCTCCCGCCATCCGGCTGGCCCAGGAACATGTCCCGGATGGCTGTCAGCACAGACGCCTCTGCATCTGTCTGGTACACGAGGCCCCGGTCCTCACTGCCTGTGGGGAGGAAGAGCGAGGAGGTGAGGAAGATGCGCGGAGAGGCAGCGACACAGGAGGGTTCAGTCTCTGGCAGGCGTTTACAAGGGGGAATACATGCAGACGTGGTAAGGCAGACAGGCGGGAGCGCAGCCGACACAAGGAGGCAGCAGGGAAGCATGGGTTGGATGTAGCCAGATGCTTAGTTGCTGCAATGATGGAGGCGTGCGTATGGGGCTGCAAGTATGTATCATGCATGTCATTGCAGCCACAGGATTCTGACGGTGCGCATGCTACATGCTGCGCAGCGGCTGCGGTGTGATATTCACTGAAGCGGTGTGATATACACTGAGGACACACTGACTGCACTGGGCTATGCCATGCTGTGCTGTGCTGTGGAGTGCTGTGCTGCGGCGCACTGTGCGTACCCAGGACTGTGATGAGCATCTTGGTAGCAAACAAAGGTCCTTGCTTCTCCAGCTCCGTCATCAGGGCAAGCATATTGGTGGGCAGCTGGGGCCTGTGCTCGTGCAGGACTGCAGCCACATAGGGACAGCACGGACACACAGTTTGGTGCCTGCAGCTGCTGCATGCATGGGCACGGAAGATGCTGCTTGCAGGAATCTACCGCAGGACTCTAGCAGCTGGGCCAACAGCAGGCGGGCTGTGCCGTCTGTGCTACATCTTGGCTGGGTATGTTGGGTCAGGACGTATAGGCATGTACTTAGCAGTTGGCAGGAATGGTGGATGTACGTCACTGCTTACATGACAGGAAGGCCTCGATTATGTCCTTGATGTCCAGCCATCCGACCTGCACATCACAACAGCGGGATTGTCAGCACCAACACTGCGGGAGGCTGTGGCCAAAGCACCCTTGGCTGGCTGGAATACAGCACTGCTGTCTGTGCTCACCAGCGCTGCAGAGGTCCCAGTCGGCTCTAAGCTTTCTAGGTCCTCAAGACCAGGGGACACCACCAAAGGGGCGGACAGGATGTCGTGCTTCGCCAGGAGCTGACACAGGCACATGGCAGTTGCATGCCACCAGCAGACAGCACAGCAGAAGCACGTTCAGCGCAAAGACGGGACGCTGGCTCTCATATCCAGTAACACGTAAGCATCCGAGTGCTCGAAGCGCCTTGATCACGACCCACACGGTCCACCGCTGTGACACAACGCTGTCGGAGATGTGATCTGCGACTTACCTTCAGTGCGTCCCCTACCGTCTGATTATGCTCTAGAGACAGCACTTCCTGTTGAGCTACCTCCGCACGTACTAAGTCATGTATCGGTGTCTCACTGAGCAAAACTCTGAGCTCCTCCATGGTCCTGAAAATCAGGTCAGTCCCAGTCTACTGCTCAAGCCGCGTCACGACACATTCAGACGTACTGTACTGTTTCTACTGACAAATACACAGACACAGAATTTGCTACCAGCCCTGGTACGCCAATGCACTGGTCCTCTGTGGTTCACTCCCACACTGCTGAGCTGGCATGACGCTACAACTGTTGAACCACACTATGACAGCAATCCTCTGCCTCAAGTTGGCACGACCCAATATCAGTTGCATCAAACATGTAGAAACAAACCATGACACGCATTTTTTCACAGGCAGGCAGGCAGGCAGGCTGGTCAGCTTGCCTGCACAGTACAATTCGATGCTCACAATACACTCCTGTTGTCGGCAAGCACCCAGACCACCAAAATGCGTGGCGTGTTCAGTCCGCTGTGGTGGTTGCTAGTGCAGGCATGTTAGTGTTAAGTGCAGGCATGTGTTCATGAACATAATGAGTTTACTTCTGAGGTCAGTGGCCAGCCAGGGCATCCGATGAGGCTCACCACCCTCGGCACAACTGCGCCAGCAGTACATCCAACAAACACTCCCCACACTTCGATTGCGTTTTGAAAAAAGCACCACAACCAACAAATGACACGCAGCGTTGGCTGAGATCACTTGGTGACATTGCTTGTGTGGAGGCCTACACAGGCCGGATAAGCTGGATGGTACGCAGCTGGGACTCAGCCATACTTCAACTTTGCTGCTGCCGCTGCCGCTGCTGGACGGTTGTCATCATCATCTGCTTCAGGCTCCTGTGCTGCATTACCAGTAGGCAGCTGTACACCCTTTGTTGCCATGTACCGCTTGTAGCGCTCCCGTGTGCGTATCAAGTGCTGGTACTTGTCAAGGTCAAAGCCTGCTGCGGCCATGCGCTTCTCCAAGACCTGCTGCTCCCCTGCATGGACAACAAGAGGGCAAAGGCACAGATCATGCAGGGGTGCAGGTTCAGTGGTAAGGGATTCCAGGGCTTGGGGTTGAGGGGCCTGGGGTTCAAGAGCTTGAGGGCCTGAGGTTCAATGGCCTGGGCTTGATTGATCTGTGCATCAAGGGGTACAGGTAAACAGGTGACACGACAGGTTTATGCATTCACCGACAACGCGCACCCAATCTGCAGATGCTGAATCAGCCACACTCACAGTAGTCCCCAAAGTCCTTCTGCTCAAAGTAGCTGCGGGTCCACAGGAAGTACATGTAGGCGATCAGGCTGTAGAACAGGCTGAGCATGTAGGCCACTGGCTCCATCACATCCCACGACAGCTCCCACCAGGTCAGGTAGGCAAAGCCAACCAGCTGCAGGGCACATACACATGTTGGTGTGTTGATAATGTTATTGCAACTTTGAGTTCAAAGGGGGAGTCACAGGTTGGCACAGACGATATGGTGTGTGAGATGAACATACACACATATCAGCATGTCGACGCAACCCAATCTCAACATACTCTTGTACTCAAGCTGTCAGCACACGGGCATGGCAGTCCTTGACAACATCAGGGCGGCCAATAAACATCAACACTATGTGTGTCATCCAGTAGGTCTCAGGCTCTCCCACTGGATGCTCATACCTCCACCCTCCCCTTCATTGCTACAATCAAACCAAGCTCACACCTCAATTCAGTCAGCTGCAAATCTGAGAGGCCACGAGGCCCTGCTCATCAGCCCTGTGCATATTGATGATATATTGATGCACTTCAGTCGTACCTGCAGGGCCAGTCCAGTGCAGCCAGCAACCAGCCACCTTCGCGACCAGCGCTGTGCATGGCTCTGAATCTGCTTGTGCTGCTGGTCCATGACAGCAAGTTCCTGCTCCACCACAGCCAAGTTATATGCTGCTTTGTGGGGGTCACTGGGCAGCAGCTGCAGCAGACATGGGACACAAGGCAGCATGTGAGCCAGGCAAGGCATCACACTGCGATAGATAGCAGCTGAAGGCCAACAGGTGGCACAGCCAGGTCCTGGGCTGCTCTGTGGGGCTCAACCGGCAGCAGCTGCTGCGGTCGACTGCCATCAAATGGACCATCAGCCGCAACCGCACTGCCTCCAAGGTGCAGCTGCGTACCTTGTACACCAGCTCTGCTACCTCCTGGGGCCTCAGGTACACCATGCCATTGAAGCGCAGGATCACACCAGCCTTGGCTAGCACCTCAGCACGCTCCTCTGCTTCCTCCTCTGTGGCTGCAGCTTTCCTGCAGCAGGCACAAGGAGGCAGCTCTGTTGCAAGTGCGTGTTGAGTCACAGACGCTGTGTGACGACATTGCTTCAAAGTGCCTGCAGCACGCTGAATGAGTGCGACTGAGGTGGTGAGGAAGAATCACAGGTGTGTGCTGGGTCAAAGATGCATTGGACGTGCATGTGAAAGTGGTACTGCATTGCATGGCAGTGGCAATGCAGAGCAAGAGAGTGACATGCTGTACAACCAAAATGCTTGACTGCCCAAACAACGTCTTGCCTCACAGCAAACATCAGTTGACAATTCAGGCAAGTGCTATGGTCTGCGGTCACATGTGCTTCGCATTGACTGACTGTTGTGACTTACTGTGCCCTGATGAAGTCAAGCAGTTCTGGGTATGACATGAACGGCCGCAGCTCTGCCTCATCTGCCAGGGCATCTCGTAGCTGTGCTGCGCTCACACCCTGCATGTCCAGCCCCGTTTCTTCAGTAATTGTGTTTGTGTGAAGGTTTGAATGCTAGGAGCCCTGGGGGGCATGGCAGTCAAGGAGTTCAGCACACTTGGCACCAACCCTGACACTTACTTCAAGCAGCTGCTGTACAGATGCGGAGCTGGTATTGTGCCTTAGGAAGTTCTGCCACCCCCACTGCCAACCAGGCTGCGATTCAGAGGGATATCTGCCACTACTGCTGACCACAGCAGCAGCAGCTGCTGCTGCGTTCAGGCCTGGGGATATACTGCAGCTTGCAGGCGAGCTACACGTGCGAGCTGCTAGAACTAATTGTTTGAAGGCCTGCCTACGAGCGAAAGCCATGAGTGACCGACCAGCACAGTCAGCAGATCACAACCCCGCTCTTTGCAACAACCCCACAGCAATACACGCACACGCGTCCCCGGATGATGCTATCAGTGAACACGTATGGTTGATTCAAGTCAACGAACAAGCACCTCTGCCCATGTATCCTGGGCACTTGTGTCGCCAAAGTGGACGGTCACTTGACGGTCACTTCACATCCACACGGCCAGCTGCCCCAGCTTCGACCTTCAACGGGAAACGTTTGGCAGCGTTATGAATCTTAAGCTGGATGCTGGCCTGACTGGTGTGGGTGTCAAATGCCACTCCCTTGTGCAGGGGTGACACAATTGGCCTTGCACATGTGTGCCTGTAGGTCACCGGTGGCAACACCAGACTCATCCTTTACTACGCCCCAACACAGGACCCAGTACATCCATATCAATGCACAGCAGTCCCTCAGTATGTTGCTGAACCCAGCATGTAGACTGCAACATTGTGGCACAAGCCCTCAGGCGCCTGCTGTATGCTTGCACAGCACTGAAGTCTAGTGCAGCTGCATTGATTGAGTGCCTCACTGAAAAAAGAGCTTGTCCGAACAGTCGCTGTCAGGGGCTGCTTGGGCACAGGCCCAAGGGCTGAGGTGGGTCCAGTGAACACTACTGCTGGGCTACTACTGCTGAGAGACAAAGGCTGATCAGCGTTCACAACTGCACCTGCGGTGCGCAGCTGTACCTGCTGCTGTTGCTAGATACAGTCATTGCCTGCCTGAAGGCAGCTGATGCCGTCCAAGTGGGGCCTGCTGATGCAACTTGTCCGCACATTTCTGTCGCCCTCGAGGACCATTCAGTGCCTGACACTGTGTTTATTCACAGGCAGCAGCAGCTCATTTGGGGGCATCTGGCATGCTGGTCCCATGCCTGGTGTTGTGTATCTTTCCACTGCAAGCATCAGCACCAACAGCATCCAGCAGCAGGAGCAGCAACATAGCAGCAGCAGCAGCAGCACCAACAGCACACCTGAGCTGCGATGCTGAGCACTGAGCACCATGGCAAGCAAGCAGGACTGGGGGCAACTGAACAGTCCTTACAGCTACATGGCAATGCAGGCCCTTGCCCAGGCATTGTTTGAAAGCTGCAAGGATGCATGCCATGGATGGCGATTGGGGCACTGGATTACTCCTTAAATCCCTATCTGGAAGGTACACTGTTGGTATGTCGGCGTGAGGCACTCTGCCCAACCTCAAATTGCTGATATGCTTGAGCGAAGGCACTCACTCCATCAAATCTCGGTAGCGTGCTGCATCGTTGCCTGAAGTCACGTCCAGCAGCATCGCTCTCAACTGCTCCCTTTGTGACTTGGCTACAGCCTGTTGGACACACAGCAGACAGGTGCATAGCACAAACGCACGACAAGTGCCACATTGGTGCAGTGAGTACAGCAAAGCGATTGCGGCCCAACTGCTGCATGTCCAACCTGGCCCCTGCCTGATGGCCTGGCTACAGTTTGGCCATCATGCAAGAAGCACTGCCATTCAGTCACTTGTGTTGCTGCTGGGGGATCAGACAGACCACAAAGGCATTCCGTAACCGGCCGCATGATCGTGTGAGTCGACCGGACACCACAGACTGTTACATTTTCGGTCAGCAAAAGAATGACAATGCACCAGGATGACTGCCAGGCTGGTCGAGTAAAGAGAGTCATGGGGATGGCACTGCACCTGTGCATGCAAAGGCAGCTTGGCGAGCTCTGCTTGTTTGTCTTTGTAACCCTCCTCTTCAAAGTTTGGATTGGTGGCGTTTGCAACTAGGTAGCCAGCCAGCATACTCAGGCCTCCCAGTGCTGCTCCAGTGGTGAACAGTAGCCCTCGCCTCTCCTTGCTGGCTTCTATAAAACGCCTGTAACTAGCTGACTTGATGTAGATCCAATGCTGCGACATGGTGCGCTATATCAGCACAGCATGCAACTGATGCTAGCTCTGCTGTGGCACTGCTGTGCTGCAGCTGACAGCAGCACTGCTGCTCACTGGGCCCCACAGGACACCAGCTTCACTCCGCCAGGCCTACTTAACTGTTCAATTGGACTTGAACAAGATTTTGTGATGCTGACAACGGGGGCAGAGAAGGGTTCAGTTGTGGCAGAAGCTGGCAGTTGCACACATGTGGTGGCAATGTGCAGGTCACACAACGCGGTACTCCGTGACCTCGGCACGCTGAAACACATCAGACTGTATAGTAAGGGCCAGCATTGGCTTGTAGAAACAGCAGATAGCGCAGGGCTTAACAACCGCACAGTTTGACCACGGCTCAGCACGACACCAAGAGAAGAGACCCCGAAATAAACCGAGTCATAAGCGCTAGATACGACTCTGATATTTATCAAGTGCTAAGTTGTTGTTTGCGGGCCAAGATGTGGAAGCAGAAGGATCCAGCTGCACAATCATCTGCTGTTGACCTGCCCCAACAAGTGAGAGCTGTCTGGAGTCTGCATGTTATCACAGATGATATTCAATACCTTACTGTATCAAGTGGAAGCTACTGCACTGCCAGAGCTGGGTTTCCTGCAGTCCTTCATGTTTCTAGGGCTGGCACACTTTGGCTTGCAAGCTAGTTGACTGACTCACAGGGACCAAGGTTGCTGTGTTGGTTGATATGCTCCCCATGCTGCCATCTACTTTATCCCTGTGCAGTTGAGGTCCTTACAAGAGCAGTTGGCAGTGAGGGAGCAGGAGGTGGCAGCCTTGCGAGAGATTGCAGAGGCGGCATCGCAGCTGCAGTCACAGGATGTTCAAGCTGCAAAGATCATCGAGCTGTCCAAGAAGGTCAGCTAGCCCTTGGTGATCATGATGGGTTGACTTTCGTTGCCACAAAGCTGATATGATGTCTTGATCACTTCAAAGGCCACAACAGCGTTCAGAGTCACACCGCCCCATGACTCACGGTGCTGAGCAGCCAGCTACAAGCCCAGCAACAGCCGCATGTAGAGGTGCTCTGTGCATGTCCACTGCTGCTCACTAGGAGATAAGCACCACTGATATCTGTCACACTACCTGCAGAACCGGACGCTCAACCTCTCGGTTGAGAAGGAACGGCACAAGGTGGCAAAGCTTCAGCAGGCTCTGTCACAGACCTCTCAGGCGCAGCCAGCCAGCAGTCTCGCAGTGAGTGGCAATGGAGGGTTGCTTGGCATGTCAGCAGCTGCTGCAACATGTTGCATGACCGATGTAGCTCAACCTAGTCAGCCTGTTGGCGGGCAGTTGGTGCTGCGCACAACGTTTCCTCGTCTGTAAGTCCGACTGTGTGACAAGTCGTCTGAGACATCAGCACAGGGTGTACTCTGAACTGCCATGCGCCACACTCTCAAGACGTGTGCACACAGCGACTGCATGCAACACTTCAGGCAACAGTGTTGAGCGTGTGTTAGCCATGCTACTGCGTGCTTGCAGGACAGCAAAGCAGCGGCAGCAGCAGATGAGCACCAGCAGGAGTTGGCGAACCTCAAGGAGCGGGTGCAGCAGATGACCAACAGGATGGGTCAGATGGAGCAGAAGGTGGGCAGAACCCTTCAGACGGGCAGAGCATTCGCTGAGACCTATCCACTTGAGACTATCCACGCTGCGCTGTGATAACCTGACTGCAGTAGCACAATGGCTTCAGGGAGCCCTGTTCAACATTGTGCCTGTCCTGCAGGTGTTCCTGTTGGAGACAGAGAACAAGAAGCTGACCCGTGCCCTGCTGCGCGAGGTCGGCGACGCCATCCCCCTGGCAAAGCTGCTGGAGGAAGGCAGTGGCAGCGACTGGAAGGGCCGGCGTGAGCAGATCATCAAGCTGCATGACACCATCAGGCAGCTCAAGGAGGCCGCTGCTGCAGGGGGAGACGTAGCAGCAGGCACCACAGGCAGCACAGGCCCCAGCAGCAGCCTGGCCAAGCACGAGACGGCGCACAGGAACGTGATTGGCAAGCTGAACAAGCAGAAGGACTCAGAGCTGCAGCGGATGACTGCAGAGCTGGAGGCGGCCAAGGCGGCCACTGATGCGCTGCGGCTCAAGTACATGGGTGCAAGCAGCAGGCGCAAGGTTCTAGAAGAGGAGGTGAGCGTCAGCCTGTTGGGCAGTGGGCAGCTCAGAGATGCACCTCTTTGCAGCCAGATTTGGGCCCTGCCAAACTCACTCACCACTTCCAAGACAACAAGTCGTGTCAGCCTTTGGAAGTTCACGAGTTGCAACGCTGTCAACTTGCCAGTGGCAACCGCGGTGCAATGCCATCGTGCCGCGAGTTGCGCCATACACCACCGCTGTACACCTGCTGCCTGCAGGTTGCTGGGCTGAAGGACAAGCTGTCTGTGGTGCTGGGCAAGACACAGAACGATGACAAGCTGATTGCAGCACTGCGCAAGGAGCTGGTGGCAGCAACACACGGCAAGGCAGGCGCCAGCAGGTGGGCACCACCTGACATGCAGTTACAGGCTGGTGATGAGGCCCAGCATCATATGATATGATATGAGCCTGCATGAGCTTCTCGGAGAGGCTCACAGAACGGCTGCCTGGGTGACTGTGCTGACATACGAACTTCTCTGGATGTGCAGGGTGCCTGGTTCAGGCAATGCAGACAGCAGCAGCTTTGAGCTGTCCCAGCAGCGGTGCACGCAGCTTGAGGAGCAAGTGGAGCAGCAGCAGAAGGTCATCCGCTACCTCCAGGCGCAGGCGGAGGGCAGCAAAGGCGCAGCAGCAGGGCCGCAGCAGCAGCTGCAGCTGGACAACGAGCGCCTGCGGCAGCAGCTGGCCGTCCTGCAGCTAGGGTCAGCAGCTGGCAGTGGTGGCGCATCTGCGCTGCAGCAGCAGGTGCTGCTGTTGCAGGAGGAGAACATGCAGATGCGGGAGCAGCTCAGTTTGAGGCAGGCCGGCAAGCCGGCTTTGCACCTCACGCGATCAGATTTTGAGGTGTTGGAGGCAGCTAAGGAAGCAGTTGTGGAGGCTGCTGAAGGTGATGACCTAGAGGGCAGCATCACAAGGGATGAAGAGGCAGAGGAGGAGGGGGAGGAGGAAGAGGGAGGGGAGCTGTCAGGGGAAAAAGAGTCAGAGGACGAGGAAGTAGTGCCGCAAGCCAAGCCGTAGTGCTGGTTTGCTGAGATCCCGCTGTGGAACATTGGGGATCGGACAGGTTTCTATGCTGGTACCAAGTGGGACTGCATGCTTTCAACGGTCAGCCACCACAAGTGCATTGCTGGAAGTGAGTGTGACATAAACAAGCACATTTAGTACCACAGTATGCACGGTCTTCACCCACAATGGGCGACGCTGTGTATGGCAGTTTGGGGTGTAGCTGGTCAGCCCAGTCAAACATTGACCAATGCCTGACTGGTCACGCCAATCATATTCTTTCACGTTGATCAGCTGCTTCCTTCGCACAGCTGCAGTAGAGACTTCCATATTCAGTTTGGCTATAGCACAGCTCACTGAAACTTCCGCAAAATGGCAACCTTCACCCGTGCGCATTGCCAGCAGAAGATTGCTAGCAGCAGCAACCGTTGCACAGCTTTCAGCAGCATCCGTCCTGCCGTGCAGCGTCGCAGCAGCGTTCAAGTGCGTGCCGATGGCGCTGCTGCTGCACCTGCCGCTGCGCCTGCTGGCATCGAGAAAAGCATGACAGCAATGAAGCCGGTCCTCGATATTGAGGCGATCAAGGGTGTGCTGCCACACAGGTGGGCAAGACTGTTTTGATCAGTAACAGCAACACTGCAGTTGCACTGCCTAGGGTCTGAGGGTCTATGAAATGGACATGCCATGCAGTACATGCAGGCGCTGACAAGGTTCTTTGTGCACAATACATAGTCAACTGCGGGGGCACCTGATGGAATGCACCATCTATGCAAACTCACAGGCCATACAACAGCACAGGACAGCAGGCTAAGCCAAGGCCTCAGGCCTGCATGCCACAGGCATTGTGCTCGCTGCTGCTGCGTCACACCACGTTTGTCACCCGCACGCCCCTGTTGGCACATCGTGGCAGTGCCCTACACCTTGTGGCCCTGTCAGGGCCTACAGCCAGGAGGGGTAGCGCCTCTTGTTGATGAAGAAGCTGCAGCAGGGGGCAACAGAGCACAGCAGGGCACCGCGTCAGCAATAGGCTCTGTGCCTGTAATACACTGTAGCAGAGGTTTGTCAAGTGTCTCATAAGATGCAAGCCCAGCTGTCGCTGCCAACAAGCTGCCTGAGCTCGCGCCACTCCCTTGCCACATGTTGTGCGTCCCATATGGTGCAAAGCAGCTGTGTCTCGCTGGCTAGCCAGTTGCAGACAACTACAGCAGCACACAATGCGCCCAGCAGCAGCTTACCCAGGTGGGCACTGGACACCAGATGCATCAGGGAACCAGCTGCCGGGCTGCGTCTTCCACTTCTTGGGGGTCTTGGGCTGTGCTGTGGAGCCCCCACCCATGTTGCGCAGCTGGTTCATGGGCTTGTCAGAGGGCATGTAGTCGTTGCCTGCAGCAGCAGGTGAGGGCTGGGTCTCCTGGGGCTTGGACTGGGTCTTTGCTCGCTGTACATCTGTTGCTGGCTCTGCATCAGTGGTGGTGGGGGCCTCAGGCTGGGTCTCTGCTGGGGGCAGGTCTGCTGGGGCTGGCAGGGAGGTGCTGTCCTTGTCTGCTGAGGAGGATGGTGTGTCGTCCTGTGGCACAGGCACGTCGTCCTGTGGGGGATGGAAGGGTGGGACGATGGCAGCAGGTGTTCAGTGTTGGCAAGGTTGCCAGGGGCCAAGTTGCAGCGGTGCGTGGCTGCAGCAATGCGGTGACCAAGAAGCAGACCATTAGGGCAGCAGCAGACTAGCTGTTGTTTGGCTGTGTCCGGAATGGATGCAGGTGCAGGATGGGCAGGATGGGGGCTGATGCAACAGGAATGACTCATTACACGGTGTCAGTGCCGCTGGCTTACCTGTGTCTCCTTCACCTCAGTCTCCCCGCTGGGCTGTGTCTCCTTCTTGGTGGTGGTGAACTGTGGGCTGGACTCGTCATCAACACCTGCAGGGGCACAGCAGTGGTGTTGGGTTTGTGGGCCCCGGGGTTGGGCTGGTGCAGGATGTAAGAGGCCTTATATGGTCACAGGGTTGCAGGGTGCTGGGCACGTTGTCATCGCATGATCGTGAGCGAGGGACGCACAGCAATGCATCAGATCGCTGCGCATGCCTTCAGCCTGTGCAGTGGCCAGCATGGTGCATGCACCACGCAGGCCTGCGCAGGGCCCAATATGAATGTTCACAGGCACCAGATCTGTGCAGAGGTTGAGGGTGGATGCGTGTTTTGTGTGCCTGTGTGTAACCTGCTGGGGCCTGGTCCACCTCCTGCTGAACGTCCTGGTCCTGGTGCTTGTCAGAGTCGCCCTTGCCGATGCCTGTGGCCTGCACAGCCACACAAGCACGTACAGCACACGTCAGTACTGTTAGCCTTGATGTGGACTGTCTTTGTGACGCCTGGTCATGCAGATGCAGCCCACCTCCTGGATCTGGTGCACCACGTTGCCGACTGCTGACAGCATCTTGACGAGACGTGTGCAGTTGTTGGTTTGAATTCAATAGAATGTGTTGATGTCGGATGCGTTTTGAAAGCGGGTATGCGTGTGAATGTTGCAGCCGCTCGCTTATGACCACGGTAATGCACGCGCTTCGTCAGCTTCCCGCCGGTGACATCAGTGATGACGCAACCCTCGTCGCGGATTGATAACCCAGCCCATGTGACGACTGGGCGTGTACGCTCAGCGAATATCCATAGGCCTTTCCTCGAAAATCACCGCGAACAACTTATAATCCACGCTGGTCTACACGTCAGAGTGAGTCAGCCTGCGTTGCTTCGCGTTTACGCCCGGTTGTCCAGTCATACACGCATTCCACGTGAACTAAGCGGTAATTATTATTGCTTGCGCTTTGCCGCAGAACCATGATGCGGCTATTGGCATCCAGTATCCTGCCCCAGTGCTCTTCAGTCACCCCCCAGCACCTGAGTGCTGCTGTGTTGCCAACTGCCAGGCGCCTCCTCAAGACCAGCACAGTCGCCATGGGCCACGGGAGCCACTCCTCAGACAACAACCCACACATCCTGGAGAAGGAGAAGCAGCGCAACCTGACAGGTGGGTGTCGCTGGGTTTCAAGTCAACATGTGCAGCTGCTGTCTTGAAAAGCAGCATACTGTGTTGCCGGGTGGAGCCCCAGCAGAACTGTCAGGTGTTGGAGGACAGGCTAGCTCAGGCCTTAGACAGCCAGGCCAAAGTCCTGCAAGTGATGCTGAGGTGCGTTCATGACAGCTGCAGTTGACAGCTGACTTACGCACCCTAGTGTGTGAGTTGTGAGCATGCACTTGCCTTTGCAGTCCAGCTCAACATCGACCAACTGGCCGCTGCTGTCGTTTCTGGTGCAACCTTGACTCGCTGCAGGTCAAACCCCTGAGATTGTGCCAGGAGAGCCTGGATGGAACCCTTCACTGGCCTCAGACTCTGAGGCAGCGGTGAGTCACCTACTGTAGTGCAGCACTGCTACTGCCATGCTGCTGCTCCCTACTGTGTTTCAACACTGCTACTGCTATGCTGCTGCCAGTGGTCAGTAGTGCAACACAGTGCTGCCAACAGTGGATACTGTTGGGCTGCAGCTGTACTGCTTCCTTGTGGGATGTGGCCGCTGCTTGTTGAGACAGTGTGGTGCTGCATTATTTCCCCATAAGGCAGCTGCCTGAATCTGGTGAGTTGCAAATGGGCACGTGCGGCACGCTACAAAGCAGACAGGTTACGTGCATGCAAGTGTACAGCTTCACAACTGTGTATGTTGCTGTCTGTGCCCCAGGTGCGTGCGGAGAAGGCCCCAAGCATGGGTGTTGAGGAGATGCAGCAGCAGACCATTGAGGTCATCCAGCACCTGCACCATGAGGGAGAGGCACCCGGCAACACAGACGCGGTGAGCAGGTTGCACTGAATGATGTTTGGTACCGTGGTGAAGGTTGGCGCCTGCATGGGCTGCACTCATAATTGATGGAGGTGGGGATGTACAGATGGTACCCAGCTGCAGTACTGATATCGCCACGGTGGTGCTGCTGTGACACAGTGGCGCACCAACAGGACTGAACTGGGCGGCAGCTTGTGGTCAACCATGCTGTCAACCATGCTGATAGTGGTGTGTGCGTGGCCCCCTGCAGGTGCACAACCCCTCAGAGTCCCCTGCCATCAAGGACAACCTGAAGGACAGCGCAGAGAAGCTCAAGGACGCACACGACCCCCTGTGATGACCTCCTGCACTGCTGCCAGCGCTGTGTGGTGGTGTGTGTATGGTGGTCGGTGTGATGTGTGTTGACACTGGAAGTGCAAACCAGGGGATGCAAAGGGGTCAGCAGCAAGCAGTGGGAGCTGGGTAGTTTGGGCTGTGCGTTGCATGCAACTGCCTGTGGGGCAGACATTGTGTATGCCAGCAGTCTCAAAGCTGCAGCCATGTGGCTCCACCACACAAAGGCAGCCAGCTTCTGGCATGCTTGCGTAAGCAAGGCGTGCATGCATCACAACAAGGTGACAACGCCCATCAAAGTGTACCACATCATGCATCGTTGCGGTTGGCCAGCTGCCTGGCAGGCTCTGCTTTGTGGATTCTCCACCACCATGGCATGGTCTCCATGGCCTTGGACAGCTGTGTACCTCAGTCTTCGTGTGGGATATGTGTGCTCGAGAGTCCAGGCCTTCACCCCAAGTGCAGGTGTCATGTTGTACCCACAGACATTCAGGGGCCTTGTTGGTGTCGGCTGTACACCTTCGCTAGCTGTGGTTGGCAAACCTGTTTATATCAGTGACCTGTAACATAGCGATTGCAGGGCGTTTGTTACCTTTCATATGTGACCAGTGAGCTTGTTGTCTTGTGAACCTGTGTCAGCACCTTGACCACCAGCCAGGGACAGCCTCACATATCAAGCAACATTTCAGGCAGCGCTCAGACCTTCAGTGTGCAGCATCTGACAGACAGTCCTCCGCTGCACACCAACATGTAGCCGTCTGCAGTTCAGTGACAGCTGGAAGCGTGACATCTGGCAGATCAGGCCAACGTGCATTCATCGACATTCCTAAACGATTGGTTGTCAGCGGCTGTATGCCACCATGCACTGCAGCACAACCTTGCATTGTCTCTTCAGTCGCCGACACACTAGTAGTCCTACTGCTCATCAGCTTTGTTGACCAACCCCCTTGGAGGCCGTGCATTGACAGCAAGGTTCCGTGCAATGAGCTTGCATTTGGCGCTTGCATTCATGCTTGTCCGCCACAGCCCTGTTTGCAGCTTGCATTGGCCAGTACCACCATCGCGGAGTGTCTGAAGCTGCTACAGGAAAGAGGAATGGTACTGAAGCACCCTCGTTGAATATTTCAACTGCACTAGACTTCAGCGCGGTTGACATGTCACTTTCGTGTGAGCATGCAGCCACGAGTGTCGGCATGTGGCTGGCGCGCCGCTGTAACTGTTGCGTCAGTGGCGCTGCGTGACCGAGTCGCGGCATGATCGGCCGCCTAGTGCGCATGACGCAACCACACTCGTGGCCACAAAAACAGCCGGCCTGATGTATATAACCGACAGCATGCTCGCTTGCTGCCCACATTCACCAGAACAACGCTGTCCGTCAACGCATTCTCAGCAGACGCCACTCGTAACCCCCCGCCAGAATTTGCCAACATGTCTGAGGATCGCGGCAACAAGACCCCCAGTAAGTGCCGTCCTCTCGGTGTTGAGTTTATCTGGGGAACACAGTCTTGTAGGCCCAAACCACGCAGCTATCAGCAGAGTTGACGTCCACCCCACCTCCTGCTGGACTGCCCCCCAACCTCACCTCACCAAACCCCACCTCGCCACGCCCCTGTGCTGCCTGCAGATGACCCCGTCAAGGAGCAGATTGCCCAGGACAAGTATGGCAAGTCATTCGACGAGCTGGAACGTGAGTGCAGGGCGTTGCCAGCTCTGCTACTGCTGCGCAGCTGCTGTAACAGCCTGTACAATTGCTGGGGTTTAAGGGCAGGCTAGCGATTTCGTCTGTTACAGTGCTGTGAAGCTTTCGAGGCCTTCGCAGGCGTGTGATTGCGCCGCTTCTCCAATCCCTGACGTGACTGCATTCGTGTAGTGTTGAAGAAGGTGTTGGGTTTGTGATCAGTGTAGATATGCACTTCTCGACCTTCAACATACACGCGCCACTTCTGAACGCAGTGAACCACTGCGAGCATCTCGAGTTCAGTGGCGGAGTAACGTAACTCAGCATCGATGAGTTTGCGAGACTCAAAAGCAATGGGGCGGTTGTTTTGCATAAGCACACCGCCGATGCCTTGCAAAGAGGCATCACAAACGAGCTCAAACGGCGTCTCACAACGCCAGTCAGGCAGCGCCAAAACAGGAACTGTACTCAAGAGCTCTTTGAGCTTGCAGAACGCAGCTTCACAAGCGTCAGTCCAGCGCCATTGCTTATCCTGACGGAGCAAATCCGTGAGGGGATGTGCCACGCGAGAGAACTTATCTATGAACTTCCGAAAGTATGTTGCCATACCTAAGAAAGAGCGTAGATGGTGGACATCTGTAGGACGCGGGAACTCTTTGACTGCTTCGATTTTGGCGGGATTAACTTTCACGCCATCGCCACTCACAATGTGACCTAGGAACAGCAGTTCCTTCTGGTAAAACTTGCACTTTTGTATCGCAACAGTAAGTTGCGCGTTACGCAGGATTTCCAACACCGCACGTAAGTGCGCAGCGTGTTCGGCCTCATTCTTGCTGCAGATAAGAATGTCGTCGAGATAAACTATGACAAACTTATACATGTGTTTGCTGAACAGGCGATTGACCACGCTTTGGAAAGCCGCTAGTGCGTTCGTCAGGCCGAAGCTTAGCGTGACGTATTCCTAGTGACCCAAAGGTGTGCGGAACGCTGTTTTGGGCACGTCACTGTCAACAAGCTTGCATTGATGATAGGCCTGCCTGAGGTCAATCAAGCTGAACACCTTTGCGCCTGCGAGGTGATCCAACACGTCGTCTATCCTCGGCAGAGGATAAGCGTTGCGTTTTGTCAGCTTACTCAGAGCGCGGTAATCAATGACCATACGCAGCTCTGTCGACCTAGGCTTTTTGACGAACAGTACAGGTGCGCCGTATGGAGACTGCGAGGGTCTAATGTAACCTAGCTCGAGCAAAGTTTTGATTTGCTTCTCCATTTCCTCCATCTCAATAGGAGAGTACCTGTACATGGGTCTAAGCACAGGGTTAAAACCAGGAGGTATGGGAATAACCTCAAACCCTAGTTGCATCTTTGAGCCGCCATGTGGGGGCTTATCAGTGAAGACCTCAGGGAACTCAGGTTGCAGGCGCGCAGCATGCTGGTCTGCTTCATTAGGATACTCCTGAGGCTGAGAGGCACTGGATGTTTGTTGGGGGCCGTCAGTCTCTTTAGGCCTAACCAGTACAAGGCAGTAAGCTACACATGACTGCTGTAAACAACGCTTGACGCTAGCGTACGACAGCACAGGAGCCAGACCTGGCTCCCTTATGTCATCGGTGTGCTCACAATCCTGTTGCATATGCACGGTGTGAGTCCTTTTGCCTTTACGTACTGTACACGTGTTAACACCAAAGTCTAGCTTAGCTTCGGTATGCTTTAGCCACGCGTTGCCCAACATAACATCAAAAGCATCAGGCATGTCAATAGCCACAAACTTGAGTGTCTGTTTGAGTGTGCCCAAAGTCAAAACAGCAGTGCACTCTCCATCCACTACACCTGAGGAATCTTGCACACCCTTGACAGTAATCTGATGTGCTGGAGGCCGCAACGCCAGTCCAATCCTCTTGCAGAAGGTGGTGGAGATGTAGTTGTAGAGCTCAGCACCTGTATCAAGCAAGATCTGAGCAGGCACACCACTGACCGTACCAGTTTGTTGCATGGTATGTGAGGTAACAGGTCTGTCAGACACAACATCAGGTGGCACTGCACTTGCTTGGGCTGAGGTCTGCAAAGCTTTGGGTGGATCAACATACAGTACGAAGTCACATTTGCACTTGACATGCTTGCCAGTAGCTGTGTCAGTGAAAATGCGTGTTCCACGGCTGTACCGTTCAAGCACATGCATGCGACTGATAACAGGAGACTGATACTTGGCTGGCAACAGTATAGCTGCACCAATGCATGGATTGAAAAGCTTGGCGGTATGGTAACGCTGCAAAAACAGGTCACGACCAGCACATGGTGGGTGCAGCCACAACATTGAAGTTGTGCTCCCCAAGTCAGCAGATAGGAATGAGTTACACGGGGAAAAGTAACTCTCCAACAGAGCATTCCCTCCACCGTCAGATGCGCATGCATCGACAGTACAAGGGTGCTTCAACCGATTTTGCACAGCGCTCAACAGATCAGGTCTGAACATAAGCTCATCTGCCGCAGCAGGAGCAGTACCAGACACAACAGTGGATGTACTACCAACAACAGGTTCAGCACGCTGGCTGCCCACAGTGTCAGGAACAGTGCAGCCTTGCAACTTGTGCAGCATAGCACGCGCCTCAACAGGCGTAATTGATCCAGAAGCATTGCTTACTGGGACACTGACGTCAGCCGCAGCTGGAACAGTCTTGGTACGCTTGCGCTTGTGCAGGCTAGCCCGCTTGGGCGGCTCAGAAGGGGCTTCACCAGCCGCAATTTTGCGCAGATCCTCTGCCACGAAGGCAGCGATCAGCTGGTCTTCTGTGACAGCAGAAGTGTCAGCAGGATTTGCACAGACCACAGTAGCGTGGGGTTTGAGCAAAGCAGGAGCTGCAATGGTATCAAGCTCTTTGCATGCAAGCTCAGTGCTGAGGGGCACACACGGCTGAGCATTCATTTCCTCCACAGTCATGTCACGCAGGCGGGCCAGACGTGCCACTGCTTGTGCATGATAGTGCTCAAAGTTGCTGACAAAGTCGTCAGGCAAGGGAGGAAGCTCAGGTGGTGCTGCTGTGGCTACAACAGCAGAGACAGGCTGTGAGCTAGGCTCTACAGAGCACTGAACAGCTGGAACAGCAGCAGCAACAGCAGGCAAGACCACTACAGGTGGCACAGCACATGCACTTACATTGGGACAGTTGGGTGCGATGTGGCCCTTCTGGTTGCACCTGTGGCAGACGACCTAGCCAAAGGGGCGCTTGTAGCCAGCGCGCTTCATGGGGTTGTGGCGAGGGCCGTGGTTGTTGTTGCCGTTGTTGCCGTGGTAGGCAGGGCGGTTTTTGAGACAGGGGACTTCGAACTGCCCGAGGCATGAGCGTTGGCCTGCTGCTCGGCTGCATCTGCTCCGCCAGCGCCGTTGCCGTCCTGCAGAACTGGCTCGACCATTTTTCGAGAGTGAACGACGCAAAGGACTGAGTCGAAGTGGGAGTCTCAGCTACCAATGTAGCTGGACAGGGTAGCGTGAATAGGGAAAGGGGTTTGATTACAATGGATAGGCCTGGGGAACACCACTGTAATACTCCTGTGACTTCAGGTTAGTGGTGACTTGCTCTACGTACCCCTAAATAGAATGGGGATCAAGGCCTTACGTAGTTCTAACATACTTGTGTGGTAACGAGGCAGCCAACCCTGGATTACGAAGGGTGTATGAATGCCGATGCCTTGTGGGGATCGAACTCCGTTCGTCCACGCATTCCTGTATCCGCATACGGCACAACCATACTGCAGGTATTTACATATATAATAATATATGTAATATAGTATTATTGTAACGATCCCGTTACACTCACCAATCAGTCGTACACGCTGTGTCTAGCCGTGACCTCCACGTGACATTGGATTCCTCAACTCAAGAAAACATGCCCAATGGTGCAGCATCATGTGCAAAACCACAAATTGCCGGCTGCATGGACAGCTGTCGCAACAAGATCCTGGCATACAGCTCGCGTGCATCTTCAGGTGGCAGCTGGTCAGTCAAACTCAGCAGCTGAGCATCTTCCTCCCTCCCGACAGCGCGAAAACCCCTCTGCGACAAAAAGCTGGCATTGCGA
>QAXK01008487.1:0-24298 GCA_004335735.1 Chlorella sp. KRBP | reverse complement strand
ATTGTTCTCTGCACAAGCGTGACAGCCACAGTCATTACAGCAACCTGCCGATCACCTTTCAACCCAGATCGGCATGGACCAAGTTTACTGATGCACTCCATCAGCAGAGTCTTCCACAGTGTATGACTGCTTGCTTCTGTCGCCAGCTACAACACACGTGATGCTGTGGCAGTCATGACGCAAGTTGGTCGCCATGGATGATTCAAACTTGTTCAAACTTGTTATGCCTGCGGACCCACTGTCTCGCTGCCGTCTGCACATGCCATACGGGCATCACTCATCTGCTGTATTTGTTCGGGAGCTTTTTGGTGAGAAGATCGCATGGCCCAGCTAACGTTGCACACAGTGTGGAGATCACCAGCCCACCCAAACCCACCAGCCAGTGATCTTTGATTGTCCTGCACAGCAGTCTCTGCCCCATCCTGTATCCTTCAGGCTATTGTCTGTAGAGAGTAGCACACACTGCGAGTTCGCAGGGGCAAGGCCCAGAGAACGGCCCTGTCTGTAGATCAGACAACATGGACAGCAGGGATGGCCCCTTCACCTTACTCAGGGAACTGCCGAGCAGGCCGACCCAACGTGTCTGCAAGCTTTCTACAGAGCTTGACTCTGTCGCCCGAGGTGTGTAGAGCCTCACTGCTGTTAAAAACTCCGTAACTGCTGCGTTGTGCCTCTTACACTCATGTGTGCCCTGCAGAGCAAGACCAGAGATGCTTTGGTGGTGCTGGAGCGGATCAGAAGCTGGCCCTGAATGCCTATCACAACACTTGGGAAGGCCTGCTGTGCACCATGCGGGTGAGGGGAGAGCCGCAGGCCTGTCTCTCCTGCAGGTGCCCCGAGCACCATACGCCAGCATCTCTGCAAGTATGCTCCTCAAGACAGCAATCACTCGGGAGTACCCCTGTAGTAGTTTGATTTCTGCAGGAGGCGTTCGCTATACAGTACCTGCCCGGCCTTGCTGTTCCTTGCTTGCCTGCAGGAACTCCAGCACCACACCATGGCCGGCGTCCTAGACCAGCTGCAGCAGTGGGTGGCCCAAAATGCTAGGCAGCCCTTGCAGCAGAGGCAGCAGCAGCAGCAGCAACACATGCCAGTTGACCCCAGCCGGACTGAGCTGCAGAGTGTAGTGTCCGAGCACGACGTGCCGAGGGCTGTAGGACTGCTGCCGACTGTCGCCCTGTCCCTGGCTTCCAGCACCAACACAGCAGAGGCGTATGCACACCTGCTGTGCACCCTCAAGCAAGAGGTGGGTGCCAGGTGGCAGACTATGCAGGATAATGCTTCCAATATGTTAAATCCACACACTAATGATCGTAGCCCCCAGCTGACAGATCAGTGCACTTGACCTGGCCTGATGGTATGGTTGTATGTGGTCTCAGTCAACAGCTGCTGCTCACTGACGCGCAGGGGCACCCAGCAGCACTGATCACTGCTCGGGAGGCCGGCACAGGCCTGGCTGCAGTCGTCAACAGTGCCATGCGGCAGTTTCTGGGCTCACCTACCGGCGCAGACGACATGCCGGCACTGCTGGCCTGGTGGCAGGACGAGCTCGCCCGCAGCAGCAGTACAGCAGACCAGCACAGCGGGCACGGTGCTCCTGCAGCAGCAGCTGCCAGCATTCCCGCCAAGTCTGGGTCAAAGCATGCTGCAGGCCCTGCGGCGGACGCTGGGGATGGTATGGACATGGACAAGACCCCGGCAGCCATGCCCAAGCGGCAGCTCAGGGCGCGTACAGGGGTCCAGACCCCAGCGGGCAAGACCCCCGGGCATCCAGGCAGCAAGAGGGCCGCGCCACTGCAGGTGCCTGTGCTGCTGCTGCAAGACGCAGACAGCGTCGACACAGAGGCGTTAGAAGAGCTTGTGGTGGCCCTGCACGAGGTGCGGGGGATGAATTAAGAAAGTGGGATTATATAACAAAGAATAACAGAAAGAGCAGAGGAACCGAGTGACTGATGACCAGATCCAATGTGCAGTGCAAGCAGACTTAGGGAACAAAACCATTGTGAACACAAACCATGAGACATGGACAGTTCCAGAGGCCCTGCATGAGGTGTGTGCCATGTCGCACTGCATGCGCGCTGCAGTGTGGAGAGCGGCTGCATGCCGCTGTGCTCTATTCCGGGGCACTGTCTCCTGCTGACGAAAGTCGCTGCTGCCGAACTGCTCCGTGCGCCACATGTGCCGTGCGTGCAAGCCAGCCTGCTCTCTCCAACCCAGGCTGTTGTGAATGCTCACCCGTCGCTGCCTGTTTGCCTGGCCTGCAGGCGTGCCATGCAGGCCCGAGCCTGGTGCTGGTCCTGGGCATCACCAGCAGCCACAACGGGCTGCTGCAGCTGCTTCCCAACAGCATCCTGCGACGCATCCAGCTGCTGCAGCTGTCCCTGCCGCCAGCCTGGCACCAGCTCACGCGCTTCTACAGGTAGGGTGCAGGGATACGGGGCTTAGCACTTGCGAACTCAAAGGCAGGATGCAGGGTTGGGTGTAGCAATTGCCGATTTCAAGGTAGGGTCAAGGGTGCCAGTGAGGCTCACGTGGGTGGCTCCTGGTGATGCTCAGTATGGTTGAAGCCAGACGGCAGCAGCAGGTAAACAGCCCCCGCTTTCCCTGAAGCGAAACACCCTATGTGTGTGCGGCTTTGCACAATGTTGTGCCCGATGGCCTGGCTGTTGCCACCAAGGTCTGTGGCCGTCTTGTGTCACTCCCTGCGCACAGCCCAGCTGAGCATGCAATCACGTGTTTTGAGCATGATACGCCTGCTTCTCAGTATCAGCACACAAACAATGGTCCCAGCAACAGCGCAAGCCGCACCTTTGCTGAGTTGGGTTGTGTCGTGCATGCAGGGCTGTGCTGCTGTCTGGCCCCCAGCCGCGTGTGGTGCTGGGACCCGGCTGTGCTTCTTGGCTGCTGGAGCATTTCAAGGATGTGGACACAAGTGCAAGCATGGTGCAGCGTGCAGCACAGGTGAGCATGGCGCAGGGCCGGGGCAGGGTGCAATACGTGTACACAGACAGCAGCACTGCTGGTCACGAGGTCACAGCCTGAGCCACAGTCTAGCACGACATGTGGTGTATCAGTAAGAGGTTGTTACATAGACATCACTGTAGAAGCTGCCGCCAACATGCAACATGTGTCGTGCATCAATCTTTCAGGCATTCTGCAGCTCCCCTCCACAATACTCCAACCGCCCAAGCAGGGCCCGTATTGCGCGCTTGGGGCGACCAACCACCTGTCGCTGACTCTCGCGCCTTTGCTGCGGCTGCCTGCAATGCCGTTGCCCCTGTAGCTTGCCTGCGTGCAGCACTTCAGGCAGCAGTCCATGGGCTGCCTTGCGGGTGCAGCAGCATCTGGCAGCCGCAGGAAGCTGCAGGCAGCCATAAAGGCCTTGACACAGGGACAGCTGCTGCGCTGCTGCTCAGCCCTTGCTGAGGCAGCACAGGCCACCAGCCAGGCAGCCGCAGGGGCCACGGGCGGCATGCCGCAAGCAGGCAGCAACAGCGGCAGCAGCACAGCAGCAGCTGCCGTGGCAGCAAAGCACGCAGCCACAGCACACCTGCAGGCTGCAGTGGCCTCCAACGGCGCGGGCAGGGGGCAGGAGGCTGCCGTAGCTGCAGCAGTGCTTGAGGGAGCGGTGTGGGGTGCGATGACGTCCTTCCAGCAGTGGCGGTTGGGGCTGCTGGTGTTGAGCCTGGTGGCGCGCTTTACAGGTGTGCCTGCGCCTGGTATGATCTTCGTCAGCCCGGCCAGACCTGGTTTGGTCTCCTGACCAAGGCCTTGGCTCGGCCACGCATGCTCTTGTGGCACAACCAAGTCGAGCCATGAACATGCTGCGGATCGCTCTCGAACCTGGCGGCGCACATGTTGTGCACGACACACGGTGTGTGCTGGAGGCACAAGTGATCTGCACGCATGGCCTCCTGCCGCCTGTGGTAAGCCTGCAGAAGCCGCCCATGTGTGTCGTTGCTGCAGCATACCTACCTGACCTCGCCTCTGCCTCATCTGTTGGCCTTGCCTCTCCCTCACCAGGTGTGTCTGAGGAGGACGCCTCCTTCCAGCTGCCCTCCCTGTACGCAGCCGCACAGCAGCGCAACTTTTTGTCTACCACCAGGCGCGGGGTCCTCAGCGCATGCAGCCGCCTGCTGCTCAAGGCCCTTGGCAGCAGCGTCAGTGGTGACAGCAGCGGCGGGGGCTGGCCAGGGCGTGTTGGCGTGGTGCCAGTGGACAGCTTGAGCAACGCAGAGTGTGCTGAGCTGACACAGAAGCTGCTGCAGCTGCTCAAGACAGCCCAGCAAGGCAGCAGCAGCAGCAGCAGCCAGGGCAGCGATGGTGCTGCTGCTGCGGCTGACGGCAGCCTAGCTGGGCGCAGCTCAAACGCAAGCAGCAGCGGCAGCGACAGCAGCGACTCGGACAGCGACAGTGACAGTGACGGCGCTGGTGGAGGTGAGCAAAAGAGGCCTGGCAAGGGAGGGGCGCAAGCGATGCCACTTGCGAGCAGCCCGCAGGTACAGCAGCTGGTCCAAGCCCTGGAGGCGCTGTTAGCAGTGGCAGCCTCAACAGCAGAACCATGTGCCGCAGGTGGGCCAGCCGGGTCCAGCAAGCGCAGCAGCAAGCAGCAGAAGCAGGCGCAGGACCCACACAGTGACGGCCTGCAGGCGCAGCTGGCTGAGTTGCGGAGCAGCTTCAACGCGCTGCTGGCCCCCCTGCCTGAGCAGCTGCAAGCTGCGGCCACAGCAGCAGCAGCAACAGATGACGGGGACTCAGAGGGCGGCGAAGATGCAGACGCAGCTGCGCTGGGCATGTGCAGCACGCCAGCTGGCAGGAGCTCCAATAGCAAGCTGGGCGGGCCAGGCTCAGTGCACACACCCTTGCCCACACCAGGGGGCCTGGCCAGTGCGCTACGCAAGCGTGTGCGCTTTGCACCCGACACGCCAGACCACGAGGGGGCCAAGAAGGCAGGGCCCAGCAGCAGCGCCAAGAGCACGCCGGATGAAGAGGCAGCACCCGGGCTCATCAAAACGCCCAAGCGCGGCGGGGGCAGCAGCAGCAAGAAGCCACGCAAGAAGCTGTTTGACAACCATGCGGCGTCAGCGGCAGCAGCAGCAGCAGCTGCGGCCAAGCCCAAGCGCAGCAAGAGGGAGAAGCAGGAGGCGGCAGTGGGCGACATTGCTGGCAGCAGCGCGGCAGCACTCGCAGCTGTGGCAGCAGCAGCGGCAGGAGGCCGTGCTGCCGCAGCTGGCTCTGTACAGCTGGGCAACAAGAGGCATGCGCGGCTGGCTGGCATGATTGCCAGCGGCCTGGACATCACAGCAGTCAGCCCTGCATCTGCAAGCAAGCCACCCCAGCAGCAGCAGCAGCAGGCACAGAAGCCGGGGCTGCTGCTGTCTCCCAATGCAGACAGCCCCGCTGGCCCCAGCAAGAGGGCGACTGGGCTCGTGTCCAGCCCCAAGAGTGCAGCAGCCTCCCCAACTGCAGCGCCCCGCTCCAGGCTGCGCATCAGCATCAGCAACGCCAACAGCCCGGCAGCAGCAGCGGCAGCAGGGGGTGCGTGTGACCTCGATGCGGGCGGTGGTGGCAGGGGCCGCAGCAGCAGCAGGCTGTCCCGCAGGACAGATGCCGCCCTGGCCCCGGCAGACACTGCCGAAGCCATGGACGTCGGGGAGCAGCAGCAACAGGAGGACACAGGCGAGCAGCTGGGCGACGGGCCAGCCCTGGCACCAGCAGCAGGGGAGTCGGCACCAGCACCATGGGATACGGCAGCAGCAGCGGCATCAGCACCCGCCAGCTGTGGCGTCGTGCTTGCGCAGCTGTTGGGGGCAGTCATCCCCAAGCTGCTGCTGGACTGGGCCCTGCCCTACAGCCAGGCCAGCACCCTCCACCGCGACCTCAGCAGCAGCATTTTGGCGTCCGGCAACAGCAGCAGCAGCAGCAGCAGCAGCACGGCAACAGCAGCAGCAGTCGCGGCTGGCACCAGCCTGGCTGCTGCCGGCGCTGCTGCCTTCACGTTTGATGACGTGGGGGTGTTGGAGCGCCACCTGGCGCCTGCAGCGCCTGCTGCTGTCCACACAGCCCTGGTTGCGCCTGCCCTGCGCCTGCGTGGCCACCCCGCCTCCCTGGGCTCACCTGGCTGGGAGGACACCAGCCTTGCGTACGTGCTGCTGCAGCAGCAGCGGGACGACGGCATGCCGGTCTCAGACTGGTTTGGGCTCTTCTGTGAGGCGCTGTCGCTCAAGGGCTTCCAGCAGGGGGAGGCCCATGGGGATGATGAGGGCGCTGCAGACCTGGCAGGGAACAGCAGCTTGGGCGGGGCAGCAGGCGGCGTGGTGGGAGCTGCCGCTGGCAGGGCCGCGCGCTCCAGGGCCAGGATGGGCCGCAAGGCCAGGGGCTACGCTGCTGCTAGGGATGGGGATGCAGCCTCAGCAGCAGCAGGCGGCGGTGGCCGGCGCGGCCGGCAGCAGCAGCAGCAGCCAGACCAGGACCAGGGCAGGCCAGCGTCAGCCAAGGGGGGTAAGAAGCGCGGAAGTGCTGCGGCAGGTGGGGCAGCGGGCGGCGAGGTTGCCGAGGTGGACCAGGAGGAGCTGCTGGCTGCTGCTGCCCGGTTCAGCCAGGCTGCTGCTGAGCTGCAGCTGCTGGGGGTGTGGAAGGGCACCAAGCGGCGCAGGGCTGCGGGTGTGCTGCGGGTGTTTGCACCGGAGGGCCCCACGCTGCCAAGCATGGCGGCGGCAGCAGCAGCAGCAGGGAGGGACGTTGGTGTCGAGTGAGCGGTGGGAAGTGAGGCAGAGCAGCTGGGACTTCAGGTGTGGCACTATAGAGGGGAGCAGCAATCCATGTGTGTGGGCTGTGGAAAGGCTCGTGTGATCTGCAAACACTCTGGATTCTTGTTAGTAGTCCAGAGTGATTTTGACTTGAAGTGCAAGGCGGGTGGCTGTTGAGGCTTGTAGTTTCAGGTGTAGTGTCCAGTGGTGTACGGTATGGGCTCCTGGCTGCTGCTGCAACAAGCAGTGGTGTGTCACAGCAAGCAGAGGTGTGACCCTAGCTAGCAGGGCATGTACATGTGTAGGACAGGTGTTGTGATGTGCACGTTCCTGAGCAGGTGCTGATGCAGTCAACTCGCGGCTTGCAGCCCAATTGCACAGCATGTACTGTGGCACGTCTTCATCAGGCGCCGCATGTGCCTGAAGTGCCTGGATGGCTTCCAAGCTTTTTGCCGCCGTGTGGTGCGTCCAAGCACTAACAGTGCAACGCCTCTGGGCCGCTGTGCATGTGTGCCCGGGGCAAGGCCCTGGGCGTTGGCGCCTTGAATTGGGGTCTGTGTTTGAATGGCTCGACTCACACAGCTTGGAACTGCCAGGGCAGCAGGGATCAGGGAGCGTGATGACTGGCTGTTGTGAGACAGCTGCACGCTCATGTCCGTATCACGTGTGTATGCACCTAGGGCCTCACTTCAAGGGCGTGAAGACTCATGTAAAGGATTGAAGTCCATGCTCTTAACAAGTGAGATACTGGCGTGATAGTGTACAGCAGCTGCCTGCAGCCTTACCATCATCTACACCAGCTGCTTGTGCAGCAGCAGGCGGCGTGGCCGCCTCAATGCATGTGCAAATGCTTCCGTCTCTTCGGCTTCCTGCTGGTAGCCTAGGCTGATGTACATGATGTGTGCTGGAGTGTTGTCAGCCACCACATGGACATACATGTGGTCAACACCTGCAGCAGCAGCAGCATGCAGGAACAGGTGTGATGGCTGTGGATGCTATGCACACAGGGAGAATGCTTCACGAAGCAGGCGGCTGAGTGATGTCGTTTGCCGAGGTACAGGACTTCTACCATTCGTCATGACAAATGGCAAGCGGCAACCTGCTGGTGTTGTTGCAAGGCTATGGTACAGGCACTACAACAGCATCATGCTGATAGCTTGACACTGCCCCAGCACACACAGCAGCACACAGGCAACTCACCCAACCCCCTAGCCAAGTCCTCTGCAGACCGCATCAGTGCCCCAGCAATGCCCTGCCTGCGCATCGCTGTTGCCACACAAACATTGGACAGATACGCTCGCCGCAATGCTGGGTCCACCTGCACAGGAGGAGCACCCACATCAGTGTGTATGGAACACGCCTCACCACACTGCCTGAACTGGTGTGCAGGAGACGCCGCATTCATTGCATGCAACACCACGACTGCCTGATGTGGAGCGCGGCTTCAGCCACCACTGTCAGTGCTTCATTGGTCACATCAATGGTCTCATCATTGCAACGCATGGCAGGAGGCGGCTTGTCAAAGCCTCTAGCGCATTTAGAGACGTTTGCTACTAACACATCATTAGGACCATATCACCCAAGTTGTGCCTGCTGCCTCAGCGTTGTTCCCCATCATTCGCAGTCACACCACCACTGAGAGGGGTTGACTTACCGTTGGCAAGCGCCCCACCAGGTCTTCGGCCGGCAGGACTGCACCTTGGTTTATGTCCAGGCTGCCTACTACTATCCGAGCTGGCTGCTGCGCTGCTGCTTCTGCTGGCAGCTTGGTGGATGCATCCAGCTCAGCTGCTGCCTGCGGCCCACACACAGTGACCCATGCTGCATATTGACACCAAGTGCGACCCTCTACCCGGCATGTTCCGACCATTCAAGTTAAATACATGCGAGACAACGCGTGGCCACATGCACGAGACATGCACATGCACAATACTGCAAAGTTGACGCTGTTACGTGCCAAGTCGACCCAGAGCACCAGTGCTGCTGCTGCTGCTCAAGCCCAAGGCAGGTTCAGCAGACAGCAACGTTGCCAACCGCTTGAGGATGCATCACAGAACGCATTCCAGACCCGCTCACATATGCAAACACACCTGGCAAGCAACAGGGCATTGCGGGTCATCAGCTACAGTTGCCACCAGGCACACCACCTTCATGGCTTTGTACTCTGGCTCCATACCTACAGGGCACCACAGCAGCACGCTGCATGTGAGGTGCTGAGCAGCTGCAGACATATGTGTGCCTGTGTTGACTGTGACATATGCGTGCTTGTGCTGACTGTGACAGGTGTGTGCTTGTGTTGTCACCGCCTGTGGCACCAGTGGTCTGATGCCGTGCCATGCCATGCTGCGCCATGCCGTGCCATGCTGCGCCATGCTGTCACAGACGGGGCGGCCCCACACAGACACACTTGTCTGTGCATTGCCCCGATCCTACAGCTGTGCAGCAAGGAAGCCTTGCGATCTCATGTGTCAGGCCTTGCCGTGTACATGCAAATACACAAATGATGATTGCGACTGCAAAGTGTTGTATGCCACGGTGGCTGTTTGTAGATGCAGTTGCTGCCTCCGTGCCATGTAGAGCCCACCTGTGACTTTGCGTGTAACTGACTCCCACTCCGCATCACCCTTCATGCGTCTATGCATCTGTGTAGCAACAGCACACCCGACGAGACAGTCACAAGCCAGCCAGCTTCTGCATGGATCTGACAGGAGGCAGCTTGGCAGTTATGTTCATCAGCTGTGAACTGTTGCAAAGCAGCTGCGAATCACGGAGAAGCATAGAGTGCCAGGGTGGCCAGCAGCCTGCTTTTCACCCTGCTGATAAGTTGCAACATTGGAGGCAGTTACAGCATGCAAGCAGCTGCTCCCAAGCTTTCATGCAGGAAGCTCCAGTGACAATGCACACAAGGTACATCCTGCCCACGGCACATGAGTTATGAAGGACCCTTCCCAGTGCACCTGACGAAGCACTGCGCTACACATGCTGGTCAGCATGCAGCCTTACCCTTTGAGAGTATTCACTGCGGTCTGGAGGGTAGCTGTAGAAGGTTTGGGCTCTCAAGTAGCCTGCTGCTCTCAGCTCAGCTGGATTTGTAGCCTCTAGGACCTGAAAGTTGACCTTGGCCTGTGCCGACTGCATGTTTACATGAGCACAAGCACAGCAGCACTCAAGTGATATATATATCAACGAATTTGTAGTAATGTGCTGTTTTGTTTCACAGTGGTCTTGGTTGCCTCACCTGAACAGCACTGCATCGGCATCGCTGCTGTATCTGCTTGTGGGTTGGTGCAGGCTGAAGCAGCACTGTTGCACACCGCTGAAGCCTGTGACTACAGCTGATATGCTTATTGGTATTCAAAGTGTGGAGTTGCTGCATGAGGGGCGGCTTGGTGACTGGAGCTTGGCCAATGCAGGTACAACAACAGCAGCAGTAGTGACACTCGGATGAGCTGCAACGTCCCTAGAGCTTGTTTCTTGTCGCCACGAAACGACACGCGTGGAGTACTGATCGCACGAATTGGTTGCGCAATTACTGCTGAGATGCCTGCTGCTGCATCACGGCATCAGTTGTGTTTGACTGCATCTGCTGCCGCGAACCAGTATTTGCGCTCTGCATCAGCTGCTACAAACCATGAAACTGGCGCAACAAGTGATCGAGATCAGTTCAAGGCGGCCAGACATGCCTTACACCACACGTGCAGGCATGCACACCGTCCAAAGATAGGACAGTCGGCCAGCTGATGGTGAAAGTCCCACGCCTGCATCGGCTGTTGAAGCCACAACAAGCGTCCCAGCGACATCAGCAGCAGCATCACCGCCTGCCGTAGATCCACCACACGCACGCTAGCAGCAGCACCAGCCACAGCAACACCAAGCTCATGGCAGAGCGGCGCTTGCGTGGCGCTTCTGCTGTTGCCGCAAGCTGGTGCATGAGCACCAGTGCATCAACTACAGCCTGTATGCCCTCGATCTTTGCATCCAAAAACTGCTGCAAGCCTTTGTCGGGCGCCTTCTCAGACAGCAGGGCCACTGTGGTCTGGGCAACGCCTTCTGGGTCTTGTAGGTCACTCAGCTCTGCCACATGCAACAGGACAGCAGCAGGAGTGGTGTGCGGCAGGGCAGCAACAGCAGTCAAGGCGATGAGCTAGAGAGATGCACAGCTGTGTGTCATGCCATGTGGCTTGGCCCCTGGCTCACAGCAGCCCGAGAGACCCAACTGATGGCATGCATGGCCAAGCATGCAGGTTTCTGTACCCTTCAGAACCCCTTGAAGGTAGCACACACACATCAGAGGCAGCAGTGGTTGCAACCTTGTCAGGGCCAGGCCAGACATCTGCACACAGCTGACTGCATATGCTGCAATATGCCATGTGGTGCAAGCCAAATTCCTTGATGCACACACAACATGGTGAAGGCTGCACACCTGTCTGATAGCGTGAGAGGCCCTCCAGAACCAGGTCCGACACACTGTAGCCATTGCTGTTGCGGATTGCTGGGTTCCAGCCGGCACGCAGCAGCTCGAGGAACGCAGCAGCAGCATATGCAGCCCGGGCAGCGTCGTGGTCATCTAGTTGCTGGGGCCCTGCTGCTGCTGCTGCTGTGCTGGGATCGTCTGCACTCCCGCTGTCCCCATCAGCACTCTGTGGGTCCTGCAGTGTAGTGCCTCGGCCCTGCACAGTAGAGTCCGGGTAGTGCTTCTTGCTAACCATACACGCAACCACCATATGAAGGGCTGTGTTGCCTGACCCATCTGGTAAGTCTGGGGTGGCCCCTTGTCGCATGAGCTCTGCTAGTGTGACTGACCCGCAGGCTGGGTGGTGCTGTGTGGGGATGGTTCGCTGCAGGTCCTGTAGGCGCTGCAAGCAAGCCTGAGCCTCTTCATCCAACTGTTCGAATGGCTGCTGCTTAGCTGCTGCTGCTCCTGTGCTGCTGCTGTTGCTGCTGCTGCTGACCTGACCCAGTGGCACTGGGAAGTGTGTGTTGATCAGGTAGTGAAGCAGAGACTCGCCGCCCATATCTGTGTCTGGCCCAAGGCCTGACTCGACGCACAGAGCTAGAAGTTCGTCAGGGACTCCGTCTAGATCGACTGCAGCTATGCTGTCGAGCAGCTTGAAGACCTTGCTAGCTGACACACCCGCATCCAGGGCAGCCGCAACGGCCTTCTTGAGCTGCTGCGCATAGACTGGCTGCCACTGAGGCACCATCTCTGGTGGTTGGTATATGACAGGTCTGCTGGGGCCTTTGGCCACCTCTTGCAGCTCACGAAGGGCTTGGGCAGCCATGTTTCTGCTCTCTGCAAACAAGCTGTCCTGTCCAGTATAGTGCCAACCAGTGCACGGGAGAGAGTGAAAGGGAAACACGACACTCAACCCTCCAAGAACATTGCGACCTGATGGCTGCATACATAGCCCCTATTGCCCGGTGTGATGCTTGACAAACATACCTTGAACCGTTCATAACCGTCGGTGGGTTGACCGCAAGTCCTCAGGACGACAACATGCAGCTCCTGCAATACAGCAGAGTTGCTTGGAGGGTCTGGTAGGTTGTAGACCTATTTCTGACATCACACTGCCCACCCCTCTCCGACACCTGCTTCCGTTCCTCCCAACCAATCCTTCAACACGAGCGCCACTCAATAAACTCCTTGCAAATTCTTTGTGAAAAGTAATTCCGCTGACTTTCATGACTGCAGCAAGCCACAGGAGCCTTGCATTGTTCGCACATGTCTGAGACAACAGAAAACGTGCCGAAGGCTTCAGCAGAGCAGGCCCCAGAGGAGCGGCAAGAGAGCGTAGAACAGAGGGAAACTGATGCGCAATTCACCATGGTCGCAACCGCAAAAGGCGTGCACATGGCAGTGAACCGGGGCGTGGTGCTGGCCACTGGAGCAGCTGTCCTTTCAATTGCCTGTGCTGCTGTGCTCCTGAAGTCAGTTTGCAGCTGGGTTTGGGGTGGCGGCAAGTCCAAAACGCCAACTACGAAAGCAGCCACAGCGAAACAAGCAAGCTCTGCAACCCCTCAGCAGGTGCGGTTTCCCGCAACAAATAGGACATAGCAGGCCTGGTGGAATCTGCTGGCTTCTGGGGAGACACCATCTTTTGGCCTTCAGGTGTTTGACCAATTCTCCAGCATACAACATGCGTGCAGTCTACCTTGGGTGACACAGTACTGACACGCACCTTCACCCCATGCCGCATGCATACCGCAGGCCACCAGCACCAGCCCAGGTGTGGCTCGTGCACAAGCAGCAGCAGCTGCAAGCTCAGGCAGGCGCAGCAGGACCAGCAGGACCTCCCCAAGAAGCTCAACCACATCGCCCACAGGCACAGTCTCCCCAACAGGCCTTGCTACCAGCCCTGGTGCTGCTGCACCAGCCAACGCAGACCCCGCAGAAGCAGCAGCAGCACCTGCAAGGGGAGCCCCTGTCAGGCGAGTGCGCCAGGTTAGGCGGCATGCAGCCAGCTCATCTGCTGAGCACGGCAGTACGCCCGCTGCAAGGCAGCCAGCACCAAGTGCCCCTCGCTCAGTGGCATCTCCTGAGGCTGTTGTCCCCACCCAGGGCCCATACGCCCCAGAGGTTGTGCCCTCACAGCCACCAGCAGCAGCCACAGGTGCAGCTGCCAGCACAGAGCCTGCAGCAGCACCAGTGAGCTCACCTCCAGCTGTGCCGGCTCCCGCTGCTGTTCCTGGAGGTGTGGGCACCCTCCTGGCGTTGCAGGCAGCTGTTGGTGCTGCCCCACCCGCCAATGCAGCATCAAACCAGGGGCTGGAGGCAGCTGCCCAGCAGCAGGCAGCAGCAGAGGAGGAGACTGCTGCACCTGCTGTGGCAGCAGCTGTGGAGGCACCAGCAACAGAGGCACCAGCAACAGAGGCACCAGCAACAGAGGCACCAGCAACAGAGGCACCAGCAACTGTGCCATCTGCAACTACAGCAGCACACCCCAGCAGGGCGCGCTTCTCAAGCAGCGGCAGCAACGGCAGCGGCAGCAGGTCCCACAGCCGCAGCGTGACCCTGGACCCTGCTGTGGTGGCAGCAGAGGCTGCACGGGCCAGGTCCAGCAGCAGGAGCAGCGGTGGCGGCAGCAGCAGCAGCGGTGCACGCAGGCTGACGGTTGCGGATGTGTTGCGTGAGGCTATAAAGGAGAAGAAGAGGAATGAGAGGCTGAAGCAGCAGCTCAGGGCCATGGAGGGGACAACACACACAGGTAAGGTCGGGTCGAAGGAGGACCTGGCACACTTTGTGTGTTCACATGTAGGGTGGGTGTGCACTTGTCAAGCTGTCCATGTTTGCAGCATGCTGGGCGCTCCATCAGCGATAATGTTGTGTGCAGGGCTAGCAGCATCCGTGCCAGCAGCATTCCTGGATTCATGCGATCATGGGTTTGGCCTGCAAGTGTTGCGCAAGCTGCGAAATCTCTGATGTGTGGCAGGGTGTGCATGCTTGCGCTTGTTCTGACTGTAGTGAGCGATTCTGGGGTCTTGTGGCATCCCAGGGTTTGCTGGGCGTCTGCCTTTTCCAAACTGTCACACGCTGCCCTGACGTGTCTGGCTTGGTTTATTGTCTGCCTGTCCTGCCTACCACAGCGTCACCTCCCTGCAGCACCTCCACTGGCAGCGGAGGTGCTGACACAGAGCCCAGGCCAGGGCCCAGCTCACCCAAGAAGCTCCCCGCCGGCATCAGCAGCAGCACTGCAGGCAGGGACCAAGCCAGCAGCGCAGCAGCAGGGCCTGCTGCCATTGCAGCCTCGGACGCCGCGCGCAGCAGCGACCGTGACACTGCCAGCAACCAGGCCGCAGACAGCCCCGCCAAGGCTGGAGCAGCAGCAGCAGCAGCAGGTGGTGCAGGCCAGAAGGCAGCAGGGGCGCAGCAGGGCACCAGTGTCCCAGTTGGCGGCAGGGCTGTGGGTGCTGAGGCGAGTGGTGTGAAGCGCACTGTGGCGGACTTTGCGCGTGAGGTGGCTGCACTGCAGGAGGAGAACAAGCACCTCAAGCAGCTGCTGCACACTCAGGTGGGTGCGCCAGCACTGAGAATGTGTGCAGCTCTGTCCGTCGTGAGATTGTGTGCAGCCCTGTCCATCCTAGCCACCAGTAATGTGTCAACGTGCGCCATGTATAGATGACAGGCATGCACGTGTATCCTGGAGAGTCTGCCGCTGTTGGATTTGGTTTGCTTGCCGCCTGTTGGCAAAACATGAGCACCAGCACGTCGCTGATGTCGGTGTGATGGCATGGAGCCTGCTTTACGATGCAAGTTAGCCTTGCTTCCTGCATGTGCATTTCTGATGTGCTGGTGTGTTTGTGCTGACCCGGTTGCCCTCGCATCACCCTACCCCACCACCTCACACATGCCACTCTCCCTCCTCCCTTCCCGCCCAAATGCAGGCCCGCGACTCCAATGCTGAGGTCATGGCGTCCTTCTTCAGGCGCGGGGGCGACGACAGCAAGGCACTGAGGACGGTACCGGAGGAGCCACAGGGGGGCGCAGGCAGCAGCAAGACAGGCAGCGGGGCCGGCAGGATCAGTGGGCCTGCGGCTGGGGCCTCAGCAGAGGGTCAGGGGACCCCCACCAACGGCAGCGAGCTTGGGGTGAGTGCTATCATATATATAATGCTGCTGTTGTTGCTGCTGCTCAGGTGACAGCATGCACATCCAGCTGGTTGCAACAAGCAGATATACTTGTGTCCCCAGCATGTCGCAGATGATACTGCGCAGTGGCAGCTGGCATTTGCAGTGTCTTTGCGCTTGTGGAAACAGGCACGGGAGTTCAGAAGTCCATGATGGGCGCAGCCGGCACTGATATTTCGGTGATCCTCTGCGCCTCCATCCTTGCTGACGTTCCGATCTTCTTGTGCTCTGTCCTGTGCTGTGCCGTGCTGTGCTGTGCTGTGCAGAGCTTCAAGGACCACCTGAAGCTGCCCCTGTCAGGCATTCCTGGTGCGCGTGGCCCCAACAGCACCCGCAGCTACGGGGACAGCGATGCTGCCAGCTCCCTGCGCAGCGGGCCTGGCGGCAAGCCCAGCAGCATGTGGAGCTTCCTGCGGGGTGCCACCGGCAGGTGAGGACACCCTCATCTCTGCTTGATATGGGGTGGTTTGGAGGGTAAATCGCTGGAGTGTCAGTCGTTGCTTGGTATGCCATCATGTCAGATGTGGTGCCGTGGTTCGCGACTGCGGGGTCAGTGGTGCCTGGTGTTGGCTCCTTGGCCCTTGTGTAGCCCGCTGCCGCTTGTGTTTGCACAGGTGCTGTCTGGTCTGTGCTGATCTGGTTCGTGCCGCCGCTGCTGCTGCCGCTGCTGCTGCTGCTGTGTCAGGCGTGCTGCCACCACCATCAACGACCAGGCGTCTATCCCCGACACCCTCAACACCCCCCGCAGCAGCATCGACCCCATCCAGCAGGAGGTGCTGCTGGAGCTGCTGGACAGCTTCCACAGCCGCTGAAGTCGTGTGGCTGTGTGTTGGCACTGCAAGTGTGTGGGTGGTGATCAGGGAGTGCTGTGCGTGTGCTGTGCGTGTGACTGTGTGTGCTTACACGGGGAGTGTGTGGGTGGTGATCAGGGAGTCCATTGGCAGCATGTGTGATCAGCACGGCAGGCAGTGCTATTGTTGGCGGGCAGACAGGACAGGCAGACAGAACAGGCAGGCAGGCAGAGGGTGCAGAAAGAGAAGGCAGACACAGGAAGCAGGCAGAGCAGGCAGACAGGGCAAGTCAGCGTCGGTTATACTGGACAGTGCAGAATGAGGCGTGACCTGGTAGCCTGCCAGCAGTTTACTCACTGGCAAGCACTGCTGTCGGGGTGTCACAGCTCTTGGGGGCTGTGGCTTGGGTGGGGCGATCTGAAGCAGGGGCCTCAGGCTAGACATGCAACAGCACAGCCTCTGATTCTGTTTTTTTGGCTCCAGGAGTTGGCCCAACTCGCCCTTTTTGGCGATGGATACACGTCTTCAGTGGTCCAGTGCTGTTTCGTGGCTTGGCTGTGCAGACTGTGCACTGCGTGGCTTGCTAATCAGGGCATTGTTGCTGTGGCTCCAGCCATAGACGGTTATCTCCTTTTTTCCCCGTCGGCAGTTGCGTCTTTTCTGGCAGTCTTTTCTGGCTTGGGTCCAATGTTCACGTCTGGTGATCTTGTGCTGGTGTTGTGCGATGGTTGCACTGCAACTGTCCAAGTCTGGACTGCAACCCCAGGTATTGATAGGAGTGCTGTCTCCAGATTCTGTTCAAGCCCTAAAGATGGCTACGCATCGATCATGCCCTGTAATCTGACGCTGTGCTTCTGAGCGAACAGTCTGTTTTCTTGCACCTCGTGCACAGCAGATACAGACAAGTATGAATGGCTTGCAACCCTGGCCTGGGCGCCACAACGAACCCATGGAACAACGAAAAGTGACCACTGGTTGAGTGAGTAGGACGCGTGGCTTGAACAGTTCTGGCCGTGTGCTGACAACACCTGAAGTCAACTCAAACATTGGACATGTGCAGTCTGGCTGATGCAGCTGGTTTGCAACGCAGCAGGCTGCATCAGCCAGAAATATAACCTGCCAATTCAACCACCTGCACTTGTCTTGTCATCCTGAAGTGTCCCAGCCACACCGTCCAAGTGGTGCAGGTGTGTCACTGATCAGTCATGTTGTACAGCCTGGCTTGCCGACGTTGAAACGCACAATGACATTGGAACAACATTGGCAAACACTCTACCGTGCAATTTTGCTGTCAGGCTCTCAACGATTGCCGTGTCGATCGGCTGACATCTTTCGGATACAGCTGAGCTTGTCTTGCGAGCCACACAGCGTCCCGTGCTTGACACAAAAGATGAGAACTGTCATTGGCTGAAGCAGTAGTCCACTGTGTGATGCAGCTGCCAACGCGCTGGATCAGAGGAGCTCTAGTCTTGCTGCTGTTTGCAGAACTGATATGCACAGTGCCCTGGCCATGGTCTCACGTCCCGCACAAGCGGCCTCTGCATCCGGCTTGGGGTAAGATATAGGCTTGCGACTTGGAATATGGCATCTTGGCGACCAAAAGCAGCGCAGTGGTTGGAAACAGCCGTGACAGCTGCTGTGGGAGCACAGCAAACTGTGCTATGTCCTGTGTGACTGTGTATGTTCTCTGCTGTCATTTACGAATACGAGTCACTGCTCAACATGTATGTCTTGGCAATGCCTGCACCTGTCTAACAGTTGATGCAGACCAGGCTGTGCAGTACAACTCCACGGCATTGCTGGCCCGCAGCCATGCAGCCATGCAGTACAACAGAACAAGACAGCAGTATGAGACGCCACCCTTGGCAGTGTGGTATGGCGTGGACGAGCTCTTTTTCAGCAAACCAGCAGAGGGCTTGGCCACCTGGTTGGATGTGCTGGTGACGGCCAGCTTTCCATGGTGGGTTGCAGTTGAGCTGCATGTATGTCGATGGCATGTTGCATGACCATGGCATCCATGAGGCTTGACCGAAATTTGCTCAGATGCACAACTGCAGTAACCTGCGTTCCATGAGTTCAGCGTTCACAGTAGCACCTACAATCAACAGCAGCAAATGTGGTGAGAGCTGCTCTTCTAGGGGCCCTACCCCCGCCACCCCCGTCCTGCAGCTGGGGCGAACTGACTGCTAGCATGTTTGGCCTGCGCACAGATCAGCATCCCGCCCAGAAACAACATCACTGGCAAACAGCAGGCATGTTCAGCATCTGCAGCAGCAGGCCACACCACAACTGCGTGCTGAGGCAGCTGTGGTGCCAGACTCGCTTCCAACTCTGCCTTGCCAATGCTGCCTGCGCAGGTTTGTGCACTGGGCGTACATGCTAGCACCACAGTCCTGGCGTGTGATCACAGAGAGTACACAGCAGGAGCTGTCCATCTTGCATGCTGGTTTCCCCCTCCTGGCCCCATACAACACCTCCCGGCCCCACTTCACCAAACCAGAGCGCTGGGCCCTGCGGCAGGCAAACTGGCGCCCAAGTGACTTTGCGGCAGAGCAGTACGCCCTGTGTACTGCTGCGGTGGATGACAGTACACTGCAGCCAGTGGACCACGTAACATGCAGCCTGCATGACACTCGTGTGACAGCCAGCTTTGAAAACCCAGAGGGCTATTTCAGCATCTATCCTGACACCCCTGCATCCGAACGCAACCCCAGCACACCAGCAGCAGCGGCAGCAGCACAGGCCAGTGGCTGCCCACATCTAGGCCCTGGTCTGGTGTGGGGTCCGCTAGGGCGCTGGTTGGGCCAGACAGCGCAGCGGTGGAGGCCCGCAACGATCGCTGTGAAGGTCGCTGCGTTGGTATGGCAGGGCTTGGTGCCGACCGGCAGCATGGAGCAGCCGCTGTGCCCGCTGTTATCCCAGCTGCACTTGCTGTCGTTTGACCGGCCCTTGATTGCGGCGTGCGCTCAGGCCCTTGGTGAGCCCTGCTACATGAGCAGCCCATGTTTGCATTGGGGTATAGGCTGTTTAGGGTTTGCTGCTGTTGCATCTATTCCTGTGGCACTGCGAATGTGATTTGATACAGTGCCAGCTGCACAATATGTCATGTCTGTCTCAGTTGTGCTGAACTGGCATAAGTTTCCGAGGGGCTCCAAATCACACAAACCATCTGTTGGGGTGTGAAGGGCGCTGTGTTCTCCACCCATATGCCGGCCAGCCCTGGTTTATATGCCTGCCTGTGGTTGCCCCGTGCTGCCCTGTTGCGCCCCACAGTGCTGGTGACAGTGGCCCGCAACTGGCTGTACCTCATCACCGTCGCTTACAAGATCGGCAGGCGGCTCGCGCTGCTCGCCCCCGCACCCTTGCCCGCCCGCCTCTCAGGCGCGGCCCTCACATTCGTGGGCATGTTCCTCGGCCTCTGGCAGTCACTGACCTACACCGCCATCGATGCCGCGTTCTACGTGGTGCTGTACAAGCTCGTGTGCAGTGCGCTGCCCCAGTCCAGCCTGGCCGCCGTGCTGGCGTGGTGGGCGTGGGTGTTTGTGCCCAACTATGCGGTGTTCAGGTTTGCCAAGGAGGCGTGGCACAGGGGCAAGACAGCCTTCAAGGAGGCGCGGCTGCTGGTGCTGGCACCACAGGTCCTGCTGGTAAACAACCAGGCACTGGTGAGTCTTTATGGCAGACGCATTGCATGCGCACGGCGCCTCTGCACGTTCGGCTGCCAAAAGTAGTACTGACAGGCTGGTACACAGGCCCTGCGACACCCTGGATTGTCAGTGCAGGATCCAGGAGCTTACGTGGCCGTGCGTACACATCCCTATCATGGCATGCCACAGTGTGTCTCCACGCAGCAAGCAAACTGCTGCCGGCCCCACTGCTGCTAATCGGTGTTCTGCCGTCGCTGCTGCCACCTGCTGCCTGCCCCGCAGGCTGAGCGGCTGCCGCGTCGCCAGGTGAAGACTGTGGGGACGTGGCCAAGCCCCTTGGTGATTCCTGAAGAGGTGGACGAGCTGCCAAATTCTGACATCCCCCGTGGCTTCATCTGCCCAATTACACAGGTGTGTGCTGAGCGGCCAAACAGTTTTTCAGGCAGTGGGCTTCGGGGTACCATCATGCAGCACAGGGATGGTGGTGTGTTTATTGGTATGTATACGCGTGGCTGATGCAATGGGCTGAAGGGCAAAGTGATGTATGCACTGCTGCTCCACACCCACACCCAGTGCTTGAGTGCTGCTTGGACTGTGCTGCGCCATGCAGGCCATCATGCGGCAACCCGCACTGCTGCTGCATGACCACACCATCGCACCCTCAACGTATGATAGGGAGGCCATCTCGCAGTGGCTGTCTGAGCACAGGTGTGTGTGGCGTTTCTTGGGACGCTGTTTGGGGCAGCCGGCATTGGGTAGCAAACAGTAAGTCTGGGGGATGTGGAGTGGCGTGCGCATTGACACAGGGAGTGTGCACAGCACGTATGTTTTCGTGCAGACCAGTATGATGGCGTCGAGTTCTTCTTTGTGTGTCCTCAGCGCATATTGATCTTGGCACACTGGCAGCTGGGCATCCAGGAAGACTTGTGCTTCCAGGGCCATGGCCATGCAGCAGTGACGCATCTTGTCAATTGGCAAGATCTGGTGGTACGGAAATGGTGTGGGACACATGCGAACAAGATACATGTCAGGTGGTTTAGGGGCATGTGTGGTGTTGTGTGTGCTGTGGCTCTGCCTGCCCTTTGCAGCTCCGACCCCAAGAACCCAGGCATGCAGCTGTCCATGAGCTCCGTGAAGCTCATGTACAACGGAGACCTAGGCAGGTCCATTGAGGACTGGGTGGCCACGCAGCTGGAGCAGCTGAGGCAGCAGCAGCAGCGGCAGACGCGGGTGGCGGCGTGGCGGCGGGCGCTGTCGGGTCACTTGGACGGCCGGTCGCTGCCGATGGAGGGGTTGGCGGGGGAGGGGGTTGCGGCAGCAGCAGCGGGGGTGCTGATGCAGATGCGGGGCGGCATGGGGTCTGGCAGCTTGGCTGTACCAAGCCCAGCCGCAGCCGCGGCCGGTGCTGTTGCTGATTCTGATGATGCAGCAGGCACTGCTGGTTTGGACAGGGTGGGCAGTGCTGAAGCAGCAGCACCACCACCGGCAGCAGCAGCAGCAGCAGGAGCAGCACCAGCCGCACCACCAGCAGTGCCAGCAGGCAGTGGCAGCATAATATCTGGTGCGGGCGCGTTGGTGCGGACGTCGTCAGCAGCGCTTGCACAGGTGGCATCCATGGTGAGTTTACCCTTGTCTGTCTGGTGGGGCTGTGGTCCACGTCATGGCCACAGCTGTGGGACCATGTCTCGTGCATTGTCTACTTACAGCTTGACAATGTCACCACTGCCCCAGCACAGATTCACAAGGGTTTGTGCATGTGCATGTGTATGGACATTTGCATTGCCCAATACATGACGAGTGTGCTGCCACTAGCTCCCTGGGCTGATGGTAGCCAATTTCACCGCTGAGCATGGCTGTATGGTGCCCGGTCTTTGTCAAAAAGAGCATCCAGTTCCGCGGCCCCTGCTGACTCACTGCCATGCCTTGCTGTGCGGGCATGCTGCTGCTGCAGGACCTGCCTGCTGCTGCAGCAGCTGGCTTGCACCAACTCGCCGGCACCACCAGGCGCATCACCACCCGGGCACTGGCCCGACAGCAGCAGCAGGGGCAGCCACCTCAGGGCGCCGCTGACGGCCCACAGCAGCCGCAGCAGCGGCGGCGGCCATCCCGGCAGCAACAGGAGCAGCAGCAGCAGCATGATGAACCTGAGGAACCGAGGCAGGAGGACAGTGGCAGCGAGAGTGATATGGGTCCGAGCGGTAGCAGTAGCAGCAGCGAGGTTGACAGCAGCAAGCGGCAGCGAGGCAGCATACCAGGTGGGCATGCTGCAGGCATGCGGCATCAAGGCAGCGGCAGGGGCGCTTCGCCTGCTGGCCTGGGCATGCAGCCACGCAGGAGGCAGCCACGCAGCAGCAGGATGTAAGCAGCAGCAGTCGCGACGATTGGTGCTTTGAGTGCCAACCTGTCCTTGCTTCTCAATGTACTGAAAACAAGCATGTCGGTATCATTGTCTGTTTTTTCAAGGCTGTGCTGATCAGTAATGCAACGCGTGGATACCAGATGATGTTTGCTGAAACATTGTGCCTCAAGGTGATCCTTCTGAAGTCCATGCTTGGTTGCTGTGCTGCAATGCTTCACACGTGTGTAATGCGGTCTGTCGTTCTGACCACTGGGGAGTAGTGAGTCACAGTCATGCAGCGCACATTCAGGGTCAAGTTATCACTGTTGCAGGGTGTGTGTCACTGTCACAGCTCTGTCTGCCAGTGGCATTTATGGCAGTGGTTGGCATGGGGGGTTGGCTGGACCGCTCCCCTCTAATTTGCTGGAGGCATTGCTTGTATCCGCACTGCGTGCCTCACCGACATTCACGTGTGAAGTTGCACAGGTCCAGACACAACATAACTGGGTTACCAACGCATCGCCCTGCTTCTGCACATATGTACGTCAGCTGCTGCATGGCAGCCCAGGCAGTCAGACGTGCGCACGTACACGCAACAATCGTCCTTGCAGTGAGGGCATTACGCAGCTATGATAGCAGTGCTGTTGCACACAATCACACATGCAAATGAGCAGACGTGGGTGCCAACACCCGCATCATTATGCCAACACCCCCGTCAAAAGTGACCCTGCGAGCGTCACCAGCCACCCACATGCATTCCTGTCACCAGCATGATGTCACCTTGTCCATGAGCATGTCGACACCCCCTTGTGTGCACAATGCGCACCCACAATGCATGCGGCACTGACAATGGCGGCGGGCCACTCATGTGGACGCCCGTGCAGCTGCTGCTGCCAGAGCGGAGGGCTGCTGCTGCTTGCCCTCTGCCAGCTTGATGAGGTCAGCCACAGGGATGAGAGGCTGCTCAGCACCACTGTGCACCACCTCCAGCCTGCAGCATCAGCCAACACACACATACTTGACAGTCAGTCACACACACGACCTCAAGATTTCTATCTACATAGGTGAGCATGACACATCAGTAATGCAGGCTCTGTGCAGGGGCTCGCATGTGTACATACTTTGTGTTCCACACACAGCACACGCAATGGGCACAGCAGATGCACTGGCAAGTGCAGACACCATGGATCATTGGTTGGATGCAGCTTGTGTCACTGGACGCAGCGGCATGGCGCTGTGTGATACGCTAGCTGATGCAGAAGCTCTTATGGCCATGTACAGGAGCGATTGGGTGCCAACAGCAATAGCGAAGCTTGTGGCACCCCACCAGGGAAACTCCTGCTGTGCAAACATGGTGCTGCATGATCCTGCCAGCTGGCCTATCTGGGCTTCAACCCAGCCTCACAGGCACCTGTGAGTGCCACTATGCCACTATGCAACTATGCCACTATGCTAATAATACAGTGCCAGTACCAGCATCCTGCTTGCCCTGATCACGTCATGACAGTACCCCATGCATGCAGGACCACCACGACTCACTTTTCCAGCAGAGCCTTGAGGTCCTCATCATCCAGGTTGGCCTTGAGGAATTGCAGGGCATCACTGAGCTCCTTCTCAGTGATGAGCCCATCATTGTCCAGGTCCAGCACATGCAGGCGCTCACCTGCACACAGCGTAGCACAGCAAAGTCGGGCATGGCACACAGCAGGGCGTGAGCATAAGAATGGGGCGAAAACGCAGCCATCGGATCACAATGTGGTCATCCTGTTGCAGGCACTTCAAAGAAGGATTGTGTGAAGGCTGCATGCAAGCGCGTGCCTGGCCATAATTGCCAGCGTGTGCTATGGATGGCTGGACAGCAGGGCACGCCATAGTGAATCAGGCGTGTACACGTTTGCACAATGAAAGACCGGGGCCCTTGATATGCGGGAACAATACGGCGCCTCCAACACCGTCAGCTGGTGTGTCTGCCACACGTGTCACAGCACATCAAGGACACATGGGTGCAGATGAAGGACACAGAAGTCCTTCAGATGCATGAACCCGCCCTCCACCCTGCACACTGCAGGCCCTGCCCAAATATAGATGGAGGACACAAGAGTGCAGATGCATGAGCCCGCTCTCCACCCTGCACACTGCAGGCCCTGC
>QAXK01008482.1:0-13764 GCA_004335735.1 Chlorella sp. KRBP | reverse complement strand
GTGTGCGTGTGTGTGTGTCGAGCTTTACATCTGGTGGAGCCGGTTATGGCAAACAGATGGTCCCACAATTCGCAGACATGTCACAGACATGCTTCACATCCACAGCCCAGGAATTTGTGTGAAGTGTGCCAAACGCCGATTGGTGCCACTTTGCTGCAAGTGCAGGTATGACGAGGAGAGCGGGGAGCTGGTGCTGCGCGGCACCCGCTACCCCACACGCGAGGAGAACCGCCGCTGGTGCCTGGAGCAGCTGCACCTGCTGCTGCACGAGGCGCACGCCTTTGAGCAGCAGAGGCAGCGGCAGCAGGGCGGGCCGGAGGTGGCGCAGCTGCTGCTGGAGAGGCAGGGGGTGGTGAGCCTGCTGCACCAGCAGAGCACGGCTGCGGGGGCGGCTGCAGCAGCGGCGCAGGTCGCGCAGTAGCGAGCCTGTGCTAGGGCCTGTCGTTGTGCTGCACTCTCGTTATGGCCTTTCTTCACGTTGCAACGGTTTGCACTGAGAGGACAACCCGGACTTGCTTGTGCCCGGAGCAGCATGACAGCAGTTCAGCATCGAGTCAGCGTGTCGTTTGCTGCAGCGTGCGTGGGGCTGCGATGATCACTCCCTGCGGCCGCTTGGTGCTCATGGCCACCTGGTGCTGGGTCAGCGCCTCCGATAGCGACCGCGACGCTCGGACGGAGCCTGCGCACCCGCCGCGCCCTGCGCCGGCTCCTGCGCAGTCCTGGGTGAGCCACTGGAAGGCGATCGCTTCAGGTCGCAGCGCGTCGGGCGCGCTGGCCGCGGCGAAGCGGGATGGCTCGTCCTGCTCGAATGAAGTCCTGCGCCGGTACGGCCGTCCTGAAGGGCACGTGTCGTCGCGCACTCGATCCGCGGCACCGGAAGGCGAGCGCGGAAGGATGCTGCCGGCGCTGGAGAGGATACTGCGGCTCAAGAGGCGTGCGCGAGGGCTTACGACGCTGTCGTGCCGGTGGCGGATCAAGCTCCGGGGCGTCAACGCCTCGCTCGCCTGAGCGTCGCAGCCCAGATCTAGCGTCGGAAGCGGCGCGAGCCACGACAGTTGCGGGTGCCGCACGCTCACGTCGCTAGACGATGCCACCCTCGCCAGAGAGCCCGGCCCTGGAACGCAGGCCGCGGGTAGGAGGTCGGGTGCGCCGCAGCCTGCGGAGCGTGTGCCGACGCCGCCAAGGCCGCGGTTCAGCGCCGCTGACGCTTGGCTGGGCTGGCACTGCAGCATTGCGCTGAAGTTCAGGGGACTGCTGCAGCGACTCGCGTGGCCAGCGGCGCCGCTGCTAGTGCCTTGGCGGGACGTCGCCCATCCGCGAGACGACGCCGCTCGACTGAGGTGTTCCTGCACGGGTGGCGTGCCGCACAGCCCCACAAACACACAACGTCATCTCCTGCATCGTGTTCAGTGCCGGCTTCACTCCAGAGACCCGCTACATTAGACAAGGCACTACACAACCTGCTCAGTAGAGTGCATGCTCACCTGCGTGCTGTTCGTCTGTGCTCACCTGCCATGGCCTGCGTCCCGTCAATGAAGGGTGTTGACGCGTGTTCGCATGCCAGTGCGTGTTCATCTGTGCTCACCTGCCATGGCCTGCGTCCCGTCAGGTCCATGTTGGTCAGGTCCTGCAGCACGCACCGGTTGTGCACCATGACCTGCGCCATGGTAGAAAAATGGAACGCTGGCAAGGCGCAGTGAGTGGCATACCGCAGGCGAACCGAGCAGCTTAGCCAGCAGTGGAGCGTGCCCTCCAGGTGACGTGAATAGAGCAAGACACCATTGAGTGCAGCAGCTGCATGGGCAGCGGGCAGGTCCACCAAAAGCTGTGTAGCTGGCGGCATTATGCAGCAGGCGGCTCACGTTGGCGAGCCAGTGCTTGCGTCGGTAGGCGGTGGCGATGAGGGAGGGGGGCAGCTGCGTGCGCTTGCGCTGCTTGGCGTCCGCTTGCGCCATGATGCCCTGGAGCCCCTCCGTCATGACCTGCGCAGCACACGCATGGTGCGTAATCTTTCCTCGCTGCTGATCAGTGGTGCCTTGGTTGATGCGGCCCGAAGCCCCGTTTGCAAGCCTCAGGTGGGTGAACAGGGGTGCACTCCATCCCGCCCTCCCACCCGCCCTCCCACCCTCTCTCCCGGACGTATTGTTATTCTCTCTCCCCCCCACGTGCAGTGCCGCACCGCACCTGCAGGAACTCTGTGAGCTGCAGGACGCCATCACGCGACTTGTCCATCTCGTCCATCAGCGCCTGTGTCTGCGTGCAGCAAAGGTGGTGGGGGTGGGGACGGTGTGGCAGGGGCCAAGTGAGCAAACCGGCAACACAACAGCGCCTGAAAAGTAGCAGCCCGTCAGCATCCACGCCCCACCCGGTGTTAAAGGCTGGCAGCAGAAGCAGCAAGGCCTAAGCGCAGCCAAGACCGTACCTCGGCCTGGGTCATGGCGAGCCCGAGAATCTCGAAGGCCACATGCAGCTCCTCCATATCGATGGTGCCAGACCGGTCCAGGTCCTGCAGGCACGGCATGGGCAACCCTTTTATTGCGTCAACACGCGCCACCCATGCACACGACCGCTGTCCAGCATGTGGCAAGCGGCTCTCACCATGAGCTTGAACACCTCGATGAGCTCCTCTTGTTCCAGGTCACTGAGCTTGGGCTTGGCCGCTGCGCGCGTTCAAGGCGCCCGCAAGGTGGCGCTTGGCGGTGGTGGTGGTGGTGGCAGGAGCGCCGCTGCCGGCTCCCCGCTCAGCACCCGAATCGAATGCACACCTTTGCCGTGGCGGCTGAGCCAGGAGCTTGCCGACGAGAAGAGCAGCGGGTCGGCGCGCTGCAGATCCACGCCTGTCGAGCGAGGCACCACCTTGCTGCGCGAGCGCGGCCGTGTGCGCTCGGGCGGCGGCAGGTCCCCGAACGCGTGCATGTTTTGCCAGCGCTCAGAGTGCGAGGAGGCGGAGAGTTGCTCGTTGTGGTTTGGCCACAAGGACGCGCGGGTCTGGTTGAAGCGACGCTGGTCGAAAACGTTCTGGTTGAAGCGACGCTGGTCACTCTTCGTGGAAGACGAAAGGTTGCGACACGCCTTTCCGCAGTGTGCGCTCTGCTGATGTTGATGACTCTCATACTGGGAGCAGCCTGGCTCGCGCGTGCGGCATTTGTCACGCGGTGGGGCAAGGTTGCACTTGCTCCAGGCTCAGTGCTCTCAGGCTCGGTGAGGCGGTGCTCTCAGGCTCGGTGGGGCGGTGCTCTCAGTCAGGCTCGGTGGGGCAAGGTTGCACTTGCTCAGGGGATCCGCAACGCACTCCGCAGCGAGGCAACAAGGCACACACAAGAATGACAAGCTCTCAACAGGCAACACGGAACGCTCTCATTGGTTATCAGTTGGGCTGTCTCTCGCCCTGGGCGCTACTACCCAAGGGCGCACGTCAAAACCAGGGACGTCACGTGGCAGGTGGCAGGACCACACGGCGACCACCCCACAGCACCGCTAACGAAGGCAGCAGGCGTGGGGTGGGCCTCCGCTGCAGCACAAAGGAATACAAATCGCCATGCGGAACCTGAGGTTTGGGCGATCGAGTGCCAGGCCGCAGCAAAAGTCATGTTGCTGTCATCATGGTCAGCCGACACACATCCCCATTCCATGGGATGCTGCTTGCCGTCAGTCGTCTTGAGGTCACAACAATGGGAGGATGCACACACAGTCTGCAGAGGCATACATACACACACAGCACGCGCAACGCAAAGCATGCACTTGTGTGTCCACGCACAGCGTGAAGGTGGGGAGGGCGAGCGCCTCTCCCGTCCAACTGCAATGATCCGCCAACCACTACCACACCAGGCTAGTCTGCGCGCGCGCTGCGCCCGTGGAAGCCTTGCCAGAAAAACAAAAAAAGGGCGTACTGTCAAGTGTGCTGCTGCGTGCACCCAACATCCCTCCTCCTCCTCGTCCATCGGACCCTAAACTCGACCTCCAGCCCAATGGCAAAACGGGATGCGGGCTCGCCATACCTCGCCATACCACCTACTGCACCACAGCGCTCAGTGCCCCACCCTGCAGCGGCAGATGCCCAAGCCCCAACTCAATCCAAGTCGCAAGCTAACCGCACACTCGTGCCAAGTCCTCCTCTTTCAGCCCTCAATGCCCTGAATGGATCACGGCACGTGCTCACCCCACGAAAAAAACGGAATCGAAAGAGGGATACGCCCTCGGTCCCTCAACATCCTTGACGGTCCCACAGCCTCGGGGAAGTGCAAAAAAGCAAGGCCAGCGCGCGCAGCAAGCCTGCCGAGAAAAAGCCGATCATCAGAGCAGCAGCGCCGCGCGTGAGGACTGCGAGGACTGCGCCATGTGCGTGATGAGCAGCACCATGAGCCGGCCTAGCGACGCTGACGGCTGCTGCCACCACGCCGCCGCTGCGCCCTCCGGCCCCACAACGCCACCGCCCTTGGCACCCCTGCCCGCCACCCTGGCAGCCCTGCTGCCGCCGTTGCCGCCGCCGCGCCGCACCGGCGCCCGCAGCAGCGTTGCCGTTACGCCGGCGTCCGTTACGGCTGCGGCAGCAGGGACGGCGGTTGGTGCGGTAGGAGGGCGGAAGAGGAAGCGGCGGCGCGGCAGCGACGGCAGGTGCTTCGCCGTCACCCCCACCACCACCGTCGCCGCCGCCTCCGTCCCTGCTGCCGCACTGTTGCTGCTGTCCTGGGCTGCTGCCACCCAATCCGCTGCGGTGGGCTCCTTGGCCAGCTGGCCGTCCCCACCGTGGACCCGCTCGCTTGCGGCTTGCGCCGTCACCACCGCCGCTGCCGTTGCCTGCTGCTGCTGCTGCCCTTGCGGCCCCACACACGCTGGCGCTACACTCGAAGCGATGCCAGCAGCAGCGGGCCGCTGGCCCATCAGAAGCGCAGCGGCGCCGGTGGCAGTGGCACGGGCGGCGGACGCCGAAGCGTGAGTGGACACCATCATCAGCGGGGCAGGCGTGAACGCGGCAGCGGCGGGGGGGGCGTAATTGCTGCAGCTGCTGCTCACGTCCAACGGCTGCAGCACCTGCTCCAGCAATGGGGTCTCCTGCTGCTGAGTGGTGGCGGTGGTGGAGGTGTGGTGGGCGGAAGAGGAGGTGGTGGCGTCGGGGGGAGGAGGGAGGAGGGCGCGGGGTGGCCCGGGAAGCAGCCACCTGTGCTGCTGCCTTGCCGTCACGGCGTGGGCACCTCCAGCGGCCAGAGCAGCGCGAGGTGAGTGTCGGGCGGGGGAATGGCGAGGTGATTCGAGGGCGGTAGAGAGGGGCGATGCGTCCATGAGCAGCCCGCCTGGGGAGCAGGAAGAGGAGGGCGGAGAGGGGGACGGCGGAGGGCGGAGCGGGCGCATGCCCACCCACCGCCAGGCCCCCACGCGCGTCGCGCCCTGCCCCTGCGCTGCCCCCGCCGCCGGCACCACGACAATCGTGCCTGGTGCCGCAGCAGCCCCTGCACTACCAGGCATGGTGGCGGCGGCGGCCGCGCTCCTGCTGGCGACGCCGCGGCCGCCCCCAACCCTAAGCCATGCGAGAGGGTTGACAAAGGCCAGTCGGAACAGCCCTCGCCCGGGCGCCACGTTGGCTGCCGAGTTCGCCCCGCCCCACCCTAGCCGCATGAGGCGGCTGGCTGAGCCACCATGCGGGGCCTGCCGGGTGGCGGCCCGGCGGTGGTTTGGCAGCTGCATGAGGGCTGAGGTGCTGGCTGGGCCCTCTGGGAGCACCGCCGCGTGCAGCGTTGCTGCCGGGAGCAGCGCAGGCTGCGGTGGCGGAGCCTTGGCACCCGTGCTGTTGCCGGAAGCACCGCTGCCGCTGCCTTGTAGCTGCTGCGAAGACGATGAGCTGCGGGCGCCGGTGACGCTGCGGCGCGTGGCCATCTGCTGCCACGCGCGTGCCCACCGCATGGCCAGGCGGATGGGCCCCATGCGCAGCGGGGGCGGTGACTGCGGCGTGGTGGAGGTGGGCGATGAGGGGCCGCCGCGGGGACTGCCGCCGTTGCGCCGGGGTGAGAGCACGGGCGCCCCGTGGCTACCACCCAAAGAGGAGGGAGAGGAGGCGACCACGCTGAGGTCACGGGATGACGCAGGACGGAGCAGCGCCGGAGGAGGAGAGGCGCGGGCGCCGCTGCTGCCACCGTAGCGCTGCTGCTGTGCTGACGGGGACGCTGCTGCTGTTGCTGCTGTGCCTGCGCCGTTGTTGCCACTGCTGCTGCTGCCGCTGGACTTGGGTGAGGTGCTGGGTGCGGGCAGCGGCAGCGGCACCGTGTGGCGTTGCTGGTGGCTCAGCTGCTGCTCTGCGTCGTGGCAGCTGCGGGAGGAGGCCAGCGCGGGAGCGGCGGCGGCGGCGGCGACGGCCACCGTCGGGGGCCCGCCGTGGCTGCTGGTGCGTGCGGGCAGCGGCAGCAGCCCTCCCCGCAGCACCACTTGCAACGGGCCCTCCTTCCCTGCCGCGCCGCTGCTCCGCTCGCCATCAGCACCCGCGGATGGCGTAGCACCAAACGCCGCCGCGCCAGTGATGGCGAGCTGTCCGCGTGCCACAATGCCGCCGCCGCCGCCGCCGTGCAGCTGCAGCACCTGCTGCTGCTCCTTGTTTTGCTGCTGCTGCCGCTGCTGCCGCGCGTGCGCGATGGCCGCTAGCTGCGCGCTCCGCGCCTTGAACTGCGTGGCCAGCACCTTTGCCGCTGGAGCCGCCAGCGCCTGCAGCCGCCCCGCCACTGCGTGCGCCGCGCGGCCCGCCACCTGCACCGCGCCGCGCGACGCAGCCCCACCTCCGCTCCCCACCAACACCACGGCACCCGTACTGCTGACCTGCTGCTGCTGCTGCACCCGCAGCATCTGCATCAGGCGCGGCAGCGCCCCCGCGGCCATCCGCAGCGGGCCTGTTGCCGCCGCCGCCGCCGCAGGCACCTTGACTACTGCTGCGGCGGCAGCAGAGGTGGCCGCAGCGGCGGCGGCGGCGGGGCCGGTGGCGGCACGTGCGGCGAGTGCGGCGTGGGTGAGGGTGGCTGCCTTGATGCCCACCATGGCGCCGGCGGAAAGGGCTGCGGCATGCCCCGCGCCTTGGAGAAGCGGCCAGTGGTTGGGATGACTCATGACCTGCCCAATGGTGACTAATGGCGCGTCCCAGGGCGGGAGGGCGGCGAGCAGAGGGAGGAGCAGCGGGGCGGCGGCGGGCGGCGGCAGCTGCCGCGTAGCTTCCTGCTGCTGCGGCACGGAGGAGGAGGGCGGGAGTGGGGGCTGTGAGGGGTGGCGTGTGGGGGAGTCTGTGTGGGAGGGGAGGTGCGGGGCGGAGGGTGAGGTGTGGAGGTGGTGCTGGCGTGTGGTGGCGGAGGCGGTGCGGCTGAGGGACGACGGCGGAGAGGACGCAGGCTGCCGGTGCGGGTCCTGCTTTGGGTACGCGCCGTTGCTGGTGGCGAGGTTGGGCGTGTGCCCGTGCGCAAAGGTGAGCATGTGCAGTGCTGGTGCGCTGGCGGCGTGAGGGATGCCTGGTGTGAGCGTGGTGCTGCTGTCCGTGATGCCGGGGGAGGAGGCGGTGGAGGCGACCAGGGTGGCCTGGTGCGGGTGCTGCTTGGTCTGGGAGGGAGGGGAGGTGGTGTGAGGTGCGAGGAGGCCGCCGGCCAGGGTGGTTGCTGCCGTGGCGCAGTGTGTGCGGGTGGCGGCGGGGCGAGGCGCATGGTCCGGGGATGAGGCCGAGGTGGAGGAATCCCCGTCGCTGCTGCTGCTGCTGCTTGCTGGCTGCTGGTGTGAGCTGGTGGCCTCATCTGCGTCCCCGCTGGCGGTGGTGCTGGCGGCAGGTGGTGGTGCGTCAGGCAGGACGGAACGGAGCCACGCCTCCTTGTCCGCCTGCGTCCGCCGCTCAAAGTTGGAGCGCAACAGCTGCACCGTGGCCATCTCGGTGCCCGTCATGGCCTGCACCAGCCCGTTGACAAAGTGCCTGCGTGTGGCGGGTGTGGGAGGATGACCGTGGCGTCAGTGCGTGTGGGAGCACGGCGGCTCCCTTACCACGCACCCAGCGCCGGGCCTGGAAAGTCAAGTCCAGAGAAGCTCTGCAAGGCGCACCTGCAGTCGTTCTCGTTGAGCTTGTAGACGTGGTCCTGCGAGGCGCCGTAGCTGCGGACCGCGTTAAGGTCCCACCCGCTGCTGCGGCCCACGTAGAGCAGGTCCTGGGTCGGCAGCTCGTCTATGAGCTCCTCACGGACCTCCCCAGGCGCGCCAATGCGTGTCTGGGCCGTGCGCGCGTCCACCACTGCATTCGTGTCGGGGGGGCAGCACGGCAAATCGGTAGGGGGAACGTGCGAGACTGCTGATGTTGCTGCTAACGCCTGCGCTGCGTTCCCTGCGCCGCTCCTTCCCTCGCACGCCCAGGTTGGGCATCATTCCGCGCACCTTGCTGCTGGACGAGCGTCACGTCGTCCCCCACAGGCCCGAAGTCGAAGCTGTGCAGCTTGCCGTCCGGCGTGCGCATGATGAGCATGAAGTGGCACACGCCGCTCTCCTTGAGCACCCGCTGCGCGGGCTGGGGGAGCCTGGGCACGATGCCGCCCAGCGCGCGCGCGCCAAAGGCGCGGTTGTGCACGAACACGTCCAGGTGCTGCTGCGGCACTGCATCCTCCGTGCTGCGTTGCTCCTGCTGCTTCAGCACCGCGCCTGGAACCTGCTGCTTCTGCTCGCGGGGGAGCACGGCAGTGCTGCCGCCGCGCTCCTGCTGCTGCTGCTGTGGCCGGTCCATTGGTGCTCGCGAAAGCGCTGGCTCCTCCGCTGGTGGCGCGCAAGCTTGGTCCCGCTTGGTCCCGTGCGTGCGCGATCTTTCTTCACTCCTCCTGCCCGCGGCCGCTGCCCAGCTGCAGGGCACCACTGGACGCTGCAGGCAGCGCCTGCATCGTGATCGTGTGGCCGAGCGTCCGCTCTGGCGTCGTGCTGCAGACGGAACCAACGGTCGAGACCAGGAGAACGCGGAACGCTGCTAAGCGTTGCGGTGCTGCTGATGGGAGTGCGGGGAAGCGTTTGGCGACGGCGCGCTCGTGTGTGGGGGCGTGTGCGCTCAGCCGCGTCCTCCCACTCTTTTTTGCATGAGGTCGAACGAGAGGAGCATGAGAAGTTTGCTCTTCTCATGCAGAGGATGGAGCAGCAAGCTGCAGCAGAGGGCACTGGCCCCCTTGGGACCGCCCCGGCTAGGGATGGGCAGCAGAAGGTAGCGGCGGCCCCAGCGCAGCAGCCGCAGCAGAAGACGCTGTCGAAGCGCGCCGTGGCCCTGCACACGGGCTACGTGGGCACGGGCTACCGGGGTAAGCTCTCAGTCTGGGCGAGATGCTCTTGTGGGCCTGCCGTCACTTCGTGCCGCGCCAAGCAGTGCCCCACCGCCCACACACACCACGCAGGCTCCAGCCTCAACCGCACCTTGGGAGAGGACGCCACGATCGAGCAGGTCATGGAGACGGCCATCCTCAAGGTGAGGGAAAGGCGGCGGCTGCGCGGCTGCACGTCCGGGGATGTGCACAGATCAGCTGCAGCGTGCCGCCTCAGGCCTGGTGCATGGTGTCTGCTGCACCGCGGCTGCTGCTGCTGCTGCTGGCTCCACAGGCTGGCCTGATGCACGCTGTCCGCTACCGCACGCTGCTGCAAGCCGGTGCTCTGTGACTTCTGCACAATGATTCCTGCAGGCAGGCCTGATGCACGAGGGCAACTACGGCGACTTCAACCGCACGCACTGGACCAGGGCCAGCCGGACCGACAAGGGGGTGCACTCACTGGGCACGGTGCGCAGGCACGGGGTGGTGTGGTGTGGGGCGTGGTAGAGCAGGACGTGGCTGGCAGGGCAACGTGTGCTGGGCTTGAGGACGCAGGTGCAGTCTCACGCTCATCATGTTTGTGGCTTGCTGGCCCACGCAGGTGATGGCGCTGCGGATGCTGGTCGACGACCGGTGCTACACCCCGCCGAGCCAAGTGCAGGCGCAGCAGAAACAGGCGCAGCAGCAGCAGGCAGCGGGAGGGCAGGCGGCAGCAGCAGCAGCAGCAGCGGGGGGAGGGGCAGGCGCGGGTGCGTCCAGTGCGGCTGCTGAGGCTGCAGGTGCGGCGGCGAGTGTGGCGGCAGGAGCAGCAGCAGCAGCTCCTTCAGCGGCGGCAACATCCGCTGCATCCGCGCAACCAGCATCAGCAGCTGAACCAGAAGACCCAGAGTGCGTGGCGCGCGTGGGTGACGTGGAGGGGGGTGCCATGGCGGCCCGCATCAACAAGCACCTGCCACCCTCGGTCCGAGTGTTCGCCGTGCAAAAGGCGCGCGTTTGCCGACGTGCATTTGCCTTCAGTTCATACTGCCTTTATACATACTGCCTTTATACATACTGTGTTGCCTTGATACACCTGCTTACCTCACCTGCCTCTTCCTCACCTGCCGCTACCTCACCTGCCCCTACCTCACCTACCTCTTCCTCACCTGCCTCTGCTGCCTCTGCTGTGGAACGGGTGTGCCAGGAACACCACCAGGACCTTAGCTGTAACAAGCCGTCGCCGCACACGCCGTGCGTTCCTGCACGCGCAGGTCAACTGGAAGTTCGACGCCCGGTCCTTTTGCAGCACGCGCACCTACGAGTACTACCTCCCCGCCTTTTTGCTAGGTGCGTGGTGGGGCTGTGGCTTTGAGTGTGTGATTGTGTGTGTGTGTGTGTGTCGATATTTGCATCTGTTTGGGTGCCGCGGCGGGGCCAGAGCCCAACTACCGGGCTTGTCAGATGTGTGTGTTGGCGGGAAAGGCAAGTCTGGCCGCACAAGCAGCCCTGTGCGCCCTGATGGTGCACAGCTGTGTACCTAATTATTCACGAGAGTGGTCATGCAGTGTTGTGATGCGGTATGGCTGATGGTGCGGTGCCTGTCAAGCTCTTCTGCTTGCCAGAATTGGCCGCACCAGATGTAAAGCTCGACACACACACACACACACACACTGCAGAGCTGGACCTGACGGCTGAAGGTCAGACCAGAGCAACGGATGAGGTGCAGGGCGCTGCGGCCATGGACGTGGTGGCGACGGCGGCGGCGGCGGCGGCGGCGCCTGTGGCAGGGCTGGAGGGAGGGGCAGCAGCGCCTGCGGCATCGGCACCTGCAGCGAGGGCCGAGGGAGGGGCAGGGGCGCCTGCGACAGATACAATAGCAGCAGCGGTGGAGGGAGGTGCTGCAGCATCTGCAGCAGCACCTGGTGTGGGCGATGGCCCAGCGCCCTGTCCCCTCAGCGCGCGAGACCAGCAGGTGTTGGCAGTCTTCCGCGACGCCCTGAATCAGTTTGTGGGGCGCTTTCCTTTCCACAACTACACCCGCTTCCTGTGAGTGTGTGTGTCGATATTTGCATCTGTTTGGGCCCCTACGCGGGGTCGGAGCCTAACTACAGGGCGTATCAGATGTCTCGCAGCACTCAGGCACGCGAGCCCAGGACACAAAAGTATGTGGGGGGGTGTGTGGCATGCAGGCATCGTCGTGCGTGGTGGGATGCGCTGCGCCTTGCCGCCCCCCTCCTTCCATCACATCAGTGCATGGTGATCGCGACAGCATCATGATCGCGATGCAGCATCATGATGCTGCAGCCGTCACAAAAGATCGCCAGGCAGGCCTCGTCAAAGCATAGTTCACGCCAGTGCACGTTGCTTGTCTGAGGCTGCACTTGCAGGGCCGAGGCCAGGCCTGCTTGTTCTGCTCGCCATGCCTTGCCCCTCCAATCCTTATCCTCTGGTCATCACTCGCAGGGCTGCCCCCCCGCCCCGTGGCCAGACAGGCAAGCACCACGAAAAGAGGAAGTGGGGCGCGAACAACAACAACAAACCACCCGCTCCACCAACCACACCAGCAACTGCACCATCAGCAACTGATCCAGCACCCGCAGAGGGTGGCTATTCTGGTGGTGCTGATGGTGCTGGTGGTGGTGGTGCTGCTGCTGCTGCTGTTTCTGGTACTGGTGCTGCTGCTGCTGGTGCTGCTGGTGCTGCTGCTGGTACGGCAGCCTCAGAACCAGGCACAGCCTCAGCCTCAGCCGTGGAGGGTGGGCTCAGCACCAGTAGTGGCGCTCCCCAGGAGGCGCCCCCTGCTGCTGTTAGCTCAGCAGCAGCGGCGGTGGAAACGGCCGGTGCGAGTGGGGAAGCAGCAGAGCAGGGCAAGGGCAGCGGCGGGCGCGGGCGGGGTGGGCAGGGTGGCCGTGGCAGCAGCGGAGGTGATGGTGGGGGTGGAGGGAGGGGGGGTGGCGGTGGCGGCGGCGGCGGCGGCGGCGGCGGCGGCGGCGGCGGTGGTGGTCGGAAGCGCGGGCGGGATGAGGAGGAGGGACGAGGACAGGAAAGCGACCCTTGCGAGGTGAATTCATCATTAGCCACCCTTTTGAGTTGGCATCTCTGCGCCAATTAGCATGTGCAGGGTGGCGTTAGCCTCAAGTTCGAACTGGACCCTAGGGTGCTTGTGCACTGTGGCGGGTGCTGCAGGGTGATGAGTTGGACGACAGCGAGCAGGAGCAAGACGCATGCGGCGCCCGTGGCGACAACAACACCGGCGCACCTTCAGCCGATGCGAACGCTCCCGGCGGTGGCGACGGGGCGGCGGCGGCGGCGGCGGCGGTGGGGTTGTCAGGGCAGCAGCAGGGGTCCGCCAGAGTGGACAGCCGTGGCGCGTACAGCAGCAGCAACACGCCAAGGCTCAAGTTCTGCACGGAGTTTCCTCCGCCGGGCGCGCCGACGGTTGGCGCCACGCACTACCGGCACATCATCAGCTTCACGGCTGAGGACCCCAGGCCGCTGGTGCCAGGTGGGTTAGGGCTTAGGGCTTAGGGCTAGGGGTAGGGCTGACGGTGGGCACGGAAGAGGGCATCGGAGGAAGGTGCGGGGCATGTAAAAGAGGGAGGTGCGGGCTCGCTTGCGTCACCGCAGGCTCTCCCTATGCCGTATGTGGCCCTAACCATAGCCTGTACTGCGTGCATGTACGTGCAGGTGGGACGCCGTGCCTGAGGCTGCAGGTGCATGGCGAGAGCTTCATGATGCACCACATCAGGTGAGTCGGAGTGGCTGAGGAATCCATGCCATGGAAATGCCCAGAGACGGAGTTCCAGCCTGTACAGCTGCGGTGACAGTTGTGTTCAGAGGCGCACACACACACAAGTGCTTGTCTGCACAAACGCGTTGCGCAGGCACATGATTGGCACGGCTGTGGCGGTGGCTCGGGGCCTGCTTTCCACGGTGAGCGCTGCAGCAGCAGCGCGTGATGGTGGCCGATGTGATGGAAAGCCTTGGGTTAGTCTAGGGTTGCTTGTGAAGGTGTGGTACGACTGTTTTCTGCTGCGTCTCCGCACCTCTCCACACCTGGCCTTGGTGCGCATACAGTACATACAAGCCCGCAATGATGTGGCAACGCTCATCGATGCAACGCGCAATGCATGTGGTGTGGTGCAGGACGTGCTGTTGGCGCCGTTGAGCGGACCTGCCTCCCATCAATGCCCTTTTCTGACGCGCATTGCATGTGGCGTGGTGCAGGACGTGCTGTTGGCGTCGTTGAGCGGACCTGCACGCGTCACGCTACCCCGCGCCCCACCGCACACGCTGCTGCTCCAGGACTGCAGCTTCCACGAGTTCCCGCCACAGCCAGGTGCGCGGGAGATGGCAGTGTGATGGCAGTGCGCCTCTGGCCCGCCCTGCATACACACTCGCCCGTTAGTGGGCTCAGGCCCCGCCGAGGCGCCCAAACAGATGCAAATATCGACACACACTCATGCATCCATTTTGCGTGGTGGGGTTGGGGGTGCTGCATGGC
>QAXK01008480.1:0-10518 GCA_004335735.1 Chlorella sp. KRBP | reverse complement strand
GCAGCAGTGAAGGCAGCAGTGAGGCAGAGCTGGCGACTGCAGCAGCAGCAACAGCAGTGGCGGCGGCAGGAGGGGTGGGCCTGGGGGCTGGGCCGCTTCCTGCTGCTGCCAGCATTGAGGCGTGCACACAGCAGGCTGTGGGGCTGCTGGCACAGGCAGCAGCCCTCAGGGCCCCTGCTGTGGCAGCAGCAGCAGGGGGCTGTGGGGACTGTGACAGCAGCAGCAACAGCAGCAGCACTGGCAGCAGCCAGCTGAGCCCTGTCAAGACGCCCGCAGCAGCAGCAGCAGCAGGTGGCCTTGCAACAAGCAGCATCGGTGGCCCTTCACCTGCCAGCCTGTCATCTGTTGATCTGTCTGGCGCTCCCTGGAGACCTGCAGCAGCTGGTGCAGCAGGAGCCACACAGCAGCAGCTGCCGCAGGATGCACTTGAGGTTGCGAGTCAACTCCTGCAGCGGCTGCTGAGGGCCTGCAGGGACACTGCCGGTGCCAGCAGCAGCGGCAGCAGCAGCAGCTTCAAGGTGACTGTCGGACAGCCAGCGAGCCCTGCACACCTGTCTCCCACACTGGAGGCCTCTGCTGCTGCTGCTGCTGCCTGCAGCAGCACGGTCGCGTCATCACCCTATGCAGCTTCTGCCGGCTACACAGCGCCTGCAGCAGCGCCGGCAGGAGCAGTAGGTCCGGGGCTGTTTGGGGCCGTCGTGGGTGGCTGCAGCACACCAGCTGTGTCCACGCACACCAGCTGTGTGAGCGTGCCGACAGAGTCGTCGCTGCAGAGCAGCAGCAGCACCGTGGACCTGTCCTGCAGTGACATGCTGTCTGGCTCACAGCAGCACTTGGCTGGGCTGGCCCTCAGCACCAGCAGGGACAGCGACCTGGGCGCTGCAGCTGCTGCCAGCAGCCCACAGCAGCAGTCACCACCAGCAGCAGCGGCACCTGCAGTGGCAGGTGTGAGCCAAGGGGCGGCAGCAGCCGCAGCAGCAGCAGGTGTTGCGCACTGCAACGGGGATGCCTCAGTGCCTGTGTTGGTGGGCAGCAGCAGCAGCCTGGTGGCTGACAGCAATGGCAGCAATGGCAGCAGCAGTGATGTCAGCGCCCTCACTGCAGCAGCAGGCCCGGCAGCAGTGCCTGCTGAAGCAGCAGCAGCAGCAGCAGTGCCGGTCAGCAAGGTGCCAGCCGCATGCAGCAATGGCAGTAGCCCTGCTGCAGAGTGCAACGGCGGCATGCCCAGCAGCAGCAGCAGTACAGGGCCACAGGGTGGTGGTGCCAGCGGCAGCGTTGGCAGCGCCATGGCTGCAGCGACATCTGCTGCTTCTGCTGGCGGCTCTGCGCGCTGTCCCCTGCTGCAGCTGTTCCTGCAGCTGCTGTCCAGCCTTGTCCCCGGGGCTGGTCAGGGGCGCAAGGGGCGGCAGCCGCAGCGCCAGGTGTCTCAGCTGCAGCTGCTGCAGCAGCGCAAGCCCCTGGTGCTGTCCCTCAAGATTGCTGGCGTGCACTGGTGGTACAACTCCACCAGCCATGCCAGCGAGCTGACAGCCGGCTACTACAACACAGACAGCCGGGACGGCTACAGCCCCATCCTGGAGTTGTGTGAGCGCTATGGTGTCAATCTCACCATTACCTGCGTGGAGATGTGTGACGCGCAGCACCCCAGCTACGCCCTCTGCGGCCCAGAGGGCCTGCTGAGGCAGATCCGCGCCATGGCAGCACACCGGCAGGTGACCCTCAGCGGGGAGAACGCGCTGCCAATCTTCACACCCAGTGGCATCGACGCCACTGCGTTAGACAGGGTGGTCAGCAACGTGCGGGCCTGCCGCATGGCCTCACTGCGCAGCTGCAGCAGCTGGCCGGGCCCTGGCTTCAGCATGGCCAGCAGCACAGGCAGCAGCGGTGGCTTCCGGCAGCAGCAGCAACAGCAGCACAAGGCGCCTGACTGGGGCGGCCAGCAGCAGCAGCAGCAGCGCCAGCAGAACATGTCGCAGCACATGAGCACTGGCGGCTTGGGCGCAGCCTATGCAGACAGCATACAGCGGCAGCACTCTGGGGGCTGGCCACCACCCTACCAGCAGCCACAGCAGCAGCAGCAACACCAGCAGCAGCAGCACCATCAGCAGCAGCTGCTGTGGTATGGTGCTGACCGCATGGGGGGCCACCAGCACACTGGCAGCCACATCACCAGCAACAGCAGGAACTTCAGTGAGCTGGGCACACTGCTGCACGTGTACGGCAGCGGAGGCAGCTTCACCACCACCAGCACACCACCACCAGCTGCAGCAGCAGCAGCAGGCGGTGGCGGCCTGGGCGCAGGCGGGACCCTGTGGCAGCAGCAGCAGCAGCAGCGCAGCAGTGACTCTGCCGTCATCTGTGGCCACAGCAGCAGCAGCGGCGGCGGCGCGCCACAGCAGCAGCAGCAGCGGCGGTGGCCGAGTGGTGTGAAGGCGGGTGGTGGCAGCAGCAGTGGCGGCAGCGGCGACAGCGAACTGCTGCCGGCGATGCGCGCGTTCACCTTCCTGCGGCTGGGGCCTGAGATCCTGCAGCCCGAGTGCCACACCAGCTGGATGCGCTTCATGCACCGCATGCTCAATGAGCGGGCATGACCTGACCGCGCGCGTGTGTGTTGACACGGGGAGTACAAGCAGGGGATGCCGAGGGATCAGCGGCATGCAATGGAAGCAGGAGTGTGTGTGTGTGTGGCTGCTGGGTGTGGGTGGGGGCCTCTGCGGCTGTGGAACGCGCGTGCTTGTCCCCGCGTTGCAGCGTGTGGGGGTGTGCTACGTCGCCTTGCTGCTGTGTGCTTTGTGATTTTGCCGGCATGGTGGCTCCTGCATTGTAGGCATGTGCATTGGATCAGAGCATGGTGTGTCAAGTGGGGTGGGTGTGTATGGTGGCTGTGGGGTGGGGGACACTGCTGGAGTGTCAGGTCCCGCGTTCAGTGGAATCGTTACGGGGTGTTTGCGAGACTTGAAATGTGCCCGTGTAGGGGTGTTGTGGGGGTGTGCTCTGCAGGACTGCAAATTGTTGAATTGAACCTCATTGCAGGCTGCCGCACAAGCTGTCGCTGCTGTTGCTGCTGCCTTCCCTGTGCATGGCATTTGGCAGCTTCTGACTCCTGGCCTTGCCTGAACCTTTTGGGTGTTGCAACACTGGTGTATCACCAGCAATGCTGCTTGTGTATCGTTTGGGGAAAGCACTACCCTGCGGCTGCGTGTGTTTTTTCCGTTGTGGGGATGCATGCACCTTGTGTACACCACCCCGCACGTCGCATGTGCAAGAGTTGTTGGCTGCATTCTACCCCCCAGCCAGGCTTCAATGGGGACGCACAGCCCTACCAGGTGTGTCTTGTAGGTGTCCATATGCCATAGCAGAACAGGGACTGGGAGGGGTGACGCCTGCCCCTGCACACTCCACAACAGCCAAAGGCCTTTTTTTTTGCTGTGGACACCCATGGGCGTCAGCGGGCTTCATCAGATGTCCCTTGAGGTCCCCTGAACATAGGCTGTGTCCAGCAGCACGTGGCGTGGCTGTGATCAACGCTCACAAGCTGTGGTGCGGTGCCATTTGGTTGGTGTGTGCCCTCGTGCCAGCTTGTGTGGGTCACCTTGAACCAGCAGCAGCATGCAACGGAGTGGCTGAGCACCAGCTTGTTTTTTGCAATGATGATGACGATGCTGTGCGCACCCTCTCGTCTGCAGCACGAATGACGAGACCATCGTCTCACATGCATGGCTGGCCCCTTGCGCATGCAAGCCGTCAGGGCGTGCCATGTTCATGTTCATGTTCATGGCAGCTGCCAGCCATGCACGCCTCATGCGAGCCCTCTGGCCGTGTAGTAAGCCAGCAAGCACCCCAGGCAACCCCAGGGCTGTGCTGTGTTTTGAGTCAGCAGGGTGGGCGGTGTGTGCTGCAGGGGTGAGAGCAACGGTTGCTGTGGAGGAGTGCGGTCGCCACGTGTGTGCCTGTGCCATGTGTGTGCCATGTGTGTGCCTGTGCCATGCGCCATGTGCTGGCAGCCCTACTGGTGCCACCCTGTGGTGGCACACATGCTGTTGGGGAGTGGTGTGGCGGAGCACCCGTCAGCAGACCTGGTCATGCCTGCCAGCACGCGTTTGCAGCTGTGGGTGTGTTGACAGGTGGCCCTGCTCGGCCGCCTGTCGACACACAAGCAGCCTGGATGCGGTTTCCGTCCCGTTCACCCATGTTGCTGATGTGGCGGCAGCAGTGTTAAGAAAGAGGTTGTGGCAGCAGTGTCTGCTGAATCTGTTGCATGGCCTAGAGCTTTTTTATGATGATGTGTGGACCAGCTAGAGGACTCAACCTCCTACGTCATGCTATTGGTTCTTGGTGGTGGTGTGGGGCTGCTGTCCCTCTCTCGTTTTATTTACAAACGCAGAAGCTGTCGTGTGTAACCAACTCGGATCACGCCATGGCCTGTCAGGTGGTTTCAGCAGCACACACATCAGCCCAACACATGCTGACCGACCAAACAGGGACCCATGCAGTGACAGGCAACAGCTGCTACATCAGGACCTGAACCCGTCACATGCACTGGAGTTGTGATGCTCAGCACCAAGCCATCATGAACACGTGTATCATACGGGCAGCGCAGTCACTGGACTTCCAACACACTCCCTCCTTGTTACACCCACATGCCGTGCCAATGTGCACATGCATGCTCCTGCTGCTCATTCGTTTGATCTCAAGCCTTGGTGGTCACCACTGCGGTGGCAGTACCAGTGCAGTGCAGTGCTGCTGCTGCTGGGCTGCCCACTGCTGCAAGTACCTGGTGGGGCCTGTTACAACGACTGTGTAGCCCTTCAAATGCAGGTTGCCTATCTCCTGCAGTGCCGGTGTGTGCCTGGCGAGCAGTTTCTGCAGCAAGGGACACACAGCAAGGAGGCACCCTGACTCAACACGTCAACAAGTCAACATCAGTGCTGAGCAGCACTCTCAAGCATCTCACTGCACTGAACAGCCAGCTGCCAGGCCCACCTGTGCAAAGAGCGCGTACACATAGTTCTGATAAGCTGCCTTCAGGTAGTCTAGCATGCTGTCAAAGGCAGCACAGGGCTGGAATGTTTGGTGGAGGGTCTGGAGCTGACACAAGCTGGAGTGTCTTAGACTGCTGGCTGTGCCACCGAACAGCTGCACAAAGCTGTCATAGCAACGTCTGCTCATTTCCGCATGACCACACATTTCGTGCCGCTCATGACTCAGCGTTGCACCCCAATCCAATGTGGTTAGTAACCGGTTGCGATCGATCGCAGGCGCATTATGCCTGTGCGCACTGTGCGTGCCCTTTATCATGATACTCCAGTGGTATCTGCTATACTGATAGTTGTCAACAGGTCACTTTTGTGCCTGCTATGCTTGGCCGGTTCGCTGCAACAGCAGCTGCTACAGCCCACACACACTCTCATGCTGGCCTCTTTCCTCTAGCTCTGCGCCATCTTGCTGCTGGCTTCAGCAGTAGTGTGGGTAGTACAAAGCTATCAAAGCCGGAGAGTTATGCTGTGCAACCTGGGAGCTTGCTGCACATATGCTGCACTCAACCGCACACCCAAGTCCAGCTTGGCAACCAGCCTGGTGTAGAGGACGTGGTGACGCTACAGGTGTGATATCACACTGACCAAACTATGTGTTCACAGGATACGGTTGTGATATTTCACTGCTGACACCTGGTGCCCACTATGCAGGCTTCATGCAGTGACTCAGGGACAGGCGCAGGCTCCAGCAGGGCCCTGCAGGACAGCTTCTTAGTGCAGGAAATCCCTGGAGGCAGGGTCATAGGTGCGTCCTGCTGTTTTCTGCCAGCTGTCTTCGTATGCTATGTCACACAGCTGACAGCCAGCAGCAAGATGTCAAGCCTACAGATGCCAGCACCCAAGCGCAACAAGCAGACTGTTGTTCCCTGCAGCTAGTGGTGTGAGCACATGGACTTGACTAGAATGGCTGACATGGGCAGCTGTGAGGAATTGTGACCCATCCGTGTCTCTGTCGTCCCACAGATCTGGTTCAACATGCAGCCAGCAGCGGCAGCAGCAGCAGTCAACAGCAGCCAAGCACCGTCTTGTCAGGCACAATCCCCAGCCGGTTCTGTGGCCTCAGTGTGACCACAGCAGGCGGGAGTGTGACCGTTGGGCAGCTGCAAGAAGCTGACCTGCAGCTCAGCACAGCAGGTGGAGATGTCAAGGTGTCCCGCTGCAGAGCACACAATGCCTCCATCAACACGGCACAACAGCCTGCCGACTCGACACCTGCACCTGGAGCTGCAGCAGCACCAACAGGACAGCCTCAAGGTGGCAGCATACAGGTGGGATGTGCTGCATGTGATAGTTCGGCTGTTTTGCAGTGCGGGACCCTACACACCGGTAGACAAGGATGGCCCCCCGTGCGGCCTTTTCTGTGACAGGTTACCACTAAAAAAATACGTGTGCCCAGTACAGCACCAGCCCTGCCAGTAGACAAGGATGGCGGCCCTGCCTGATCCAATGCATTTGGACCGGGCCATCCTTTCTTTCACTTGTGAAGGGAGGCCTCTGCTTTGATCGTGGTTTCTGACGCCCACATGCACTGCAGGTTGGTGAGTTGAGTGCGTCGCGTGTGTGGGTGTACTCTGGAGGTAGTCCTGTGTCCATTAAGCGCCTGTTTGGCTTGACTGTGGATGTCCAGTCAGCAGGGGGTGCTGTGGAGGTTGGCTCAGTGTATGCTGACAGGGCAGCAATCAGCTCGGCAGCACCCGCACCTGCTGCGGCTGGTGCTGGCGCAGCAGCAGCGGCAGCAGGACAGCGGCATGCAGCAGCGGCATCACGAGCAGCGACCAGTCCAGGGACTCCAGCCTCAGCAGCGGTGGCTGCAGGCGGCAGCAGCAGCAGCAGTGGTAGTGGTAGTGGTGGTGGTCTGCACATCAGTCACATCGCCTGCCTGAAGGGCGAGGCGCGCCTGGAGTCAGGGGGTGGGCCACTTGAGGTTGATGGCCTCGAGGGCAATGCAGCACTGCTGTCCAGTGGAGGGGACATCAAGGTAAGCATGCTGGCTGCTGCTGCTGTTGGCAGGCAACTGGCATCATACCAGCTGGTGCTGCTGCCTACCATGAGCCAACAGTCCCCATGCACGTGCACATCCACTGACATGAGCATGAGCATTGATCGCTTCACTGATGTGTGACCAGTGTGATCGTGGCTGGCTGCCTGCTGCAGGTCCACCTGCATGAACACGCAGGGCTGGTGTATGTTGACAGTGATGGCGGGGCTGTGACTGCCTGGCTGAGCCCCTCAGGGCCACCCCTGGGCCTACAGGTCAAGGCAGCAGGAGGGGTCAGCCTGGACCCAGCACTGCAGGTACTGTAGTACCAAGTAGCTACTGGGACACGTTTGCTCTCATAGACATAGACATAGAATGCAAGCTGCGTGAGGAAGTGTACGGCATGGTTGTGCCATGTGGTTTGGCTCATTCAGATGCATCGCAGCACACGCCTACCGTGTACAGGCCTGGCATCCTGTGGGTGGGTGTGGGCCAGCAGTGGAGTGCACCACATGGGTGTCAGGCCAGGGTGTCTGTTGTGTGGGGAGCCAGTTGGCTCAGTAGCACACCGTGCCATTCTGCTGACTGACATCCCAGCTGACATACTTGCAACATCGCTGCACGGTGCTCCTGCTGTGGTGTGTTGCAGGTGACTGGGAAGGTTGGGCCAACATTGCTGTTTGGCGTCACAGCTGGTGATGGGACCACGAGCAGCATCAGCAGCCAGACCACGGCATGGGTGCAGCAAGCAGTGGCTGCAGCACAGCGCAGCACTAGTGCCATCAGCATTGGTCCCTCAAACCCACAGATCGACTTTTCCAGCAGCAAAAATAGCAGCAGCAGCAATAGCAGGGGCAGCAGTGTTCAAGACGCTGCCAGATGGAAGCAGAGTGAACAGCAGGTGGCTGATTGGTCACGGGCCAGCGCACCCAGGGAAGGTGGATGTGGCACAGGGGCTGCAGCAGGAGGCAGTGGGTGTGGGTGCAGCACTGTCAGCTCCTCAGCTGCCACACGTCAGCTGATCATCAATGCTGGGTGGGGCACGGTGGAGCTGAAGGCTATGGGCTGGATGGATGGCCTCAAAGCAAGGATGGAGGCCAAGCAAGGCAGGAGCATACCCTAGCATGCTGTCACATCAAATTGTGTAACTCCAACCAATCCGTGCCTTCCACGAACAGTATTACCCCATATATCCATATAGTTGGGGCGGGTAGGTTATTGGTGAGTGATCAGGTGACACCTGAGTCAGGCTGACTAACCACTGAGCTGGGCCGCTTCCCCCTTCACATCAATGATATACCAACCATGAATAGCCGCACATCTGCCATAGGTTTGAACATTTTCGAGGCTTGACGTTGACAACAGCCCATAGAAGGCAGCACGGAATCCGTGTACAGCTCCGCTCGGTGAAGCACACAAGCAAAGGGTCCTAGTCTCAGACTTATATGTTGCTTCAGGGGCGACATACGCCCACTGCGGCATTGTGCGGCAAAGGCGTGGCCGTGCCAAAAGGTAGGGCCGTTCTTGTGGCAGTGGGTGCTCATGTGACCCTGACGACCTCCCAATGCCTGCTGACCCTCCAATCATACACGAACCTACACTGAAACCATTTGTATGCAACATGCAGGCCTGTTCCCACTTGCAGCGCCCCGCAAGCACTCAGCCAGCACCCAGCCAGCATGCAGCAGGGTCGGAGGTGCGCGGGTACGTGTGAAGACTGCCCAGTTCACTGCAGCTCCCACAGTGGAAGACACCAGCCGCAGGCCTGTCACTGCAGACACCCCTGCAACAGAGTCAGAGACGTTCAGTTGGACGAAGGTGAGCTGTGTAGGGGCTGGCTCTTCAATGCACCGCTGTCACCTACCCCTGGCACCTTGCAGCATGCTGGAACAATGCTACTGCAGGAAAGCGCAGGGCAAGGAAGTTGATTGTGTCACAGTGTCGAAGGCCATTGCCATTGACAGCCTGTTTTGCAGCATGCGTTGGTGGTTGGCAACTGTCCCAGTACAACCTACTGGCCAGCCTGGCTCTCTGCTGCTCAACTCCTGCCCCAAACGAGGTCCAACACCACCAACAGCACCACACTCTTGATTTATCTTTGTCCAGACGCCACTCCCTGTTTGATTGCACCCTGATTGATCCCCCACACACTCTGTGACCTCCCCCCCCCCAAACACACACCCTGTTGATTGTCTTCTGCGCCCCTGTGCAGGCATGGTACCCTGCCATGTGCATTGACAACCTGGACCCCGACAAGCCAAACAAATTCCAGCTGCTGGGCAAGTGAGTGGCACGGGGCGTGGCTTTGGGGGACTGCAGTGCCTTTGTGAGCTCTCATTGGCAGCTGGCCCTGTGTACATGACTGCATCTGTCATCAGATGTACTACATAGTATGAGGTGTGCATACACACATGCATGCACTGCATGTGTGGTTGCTGGCACTCCAATCTGTGGCAATGAGGGGTGGGTGTATGCATGTGTGGGGCCTGCAGCTGCCAGACTACTGACATGCGGTCACGGGCTTGCTGACACAAGCAGTTGCATGGCTGCCTGGTGGTGCATGTCTGCAGGGAGTACATCGTGTGGGCTGATTCAGCAGGCAAGTGGCACTGCCTCCTGGACCGCTGCCCACACCGGCTGGCTACACTCAGTGATGGCTTCATCGACAGGTCACGGGATGAGGTGAGTGCAGCCCCTTCGTGGCATCAACACAGTACCGTGATGGTCACTGACACCCCATGAGTGCACTGTGTCCATGGCAGGCAAGAACGCTCGGCCGAGTCAGCAGTGACCGACCCCTGGGTGGTGGCTAGTGTCAGCCACTCCCACAACGTTCACCATGTATTTCAAGCAACCAGCAGCCTGATACGTTGTGACTACTCACAGCAGAAGCCAGCTGCTGGTGCTGCTGCTGCCGCTGACAGCTTCTACTGCTGCTGACCCTGCCGCCCCTGCCGCGCGCCCTGCTGCCAGGTGGTGTGTGCCTACCATGGCTGGCGCTTCCAGGCTGATGGATCCTGCAGCAGCATCCCTCAGGCCCTGGACCCCAAGGCAGCAGCAACAGCATGTGCCAGCCAGCGCAGCTGCGCCACTGCATTCCCTACCAAGGAGGCTGGTGGGCTGCTGTGGGTGTGGCCTGACAGCAGCAATGCGGCAGCAGCACAGGCTGATGGTGAGCGGGGCGTGTGGGCCCTGGCTTAGGCTGCTACAGCAGCAACTGCAGCAGCAGGGTCACCGGCAGCATGGCAGCAGTGGCGCCAGAGCTGAATGTGGTACAGGAAAGCAATAGTTTGGTGAGCACTTGAGCAACAGGTTGAATCAGCCAAGCAACCACCTTGACAAACAAGGCAGCATGGCGGCCTAGGTTCTTGTGAGGACAGTTGCCCATGTAGTGTAGGCAGAGTGCTAACTCAAGCTGTGCTGTGCTGTGCTGTGCTGTGCTGTGCTGTGCTGTGCTGTGCTAGTGCTGTGCGTGCAGGTTGCCTTCAACTCTGCTATTGTTGT
>QAXK01008473.1:0-11761 GCA_004335735.1 Chlorella sp. KRBP | reverse complement strand
CTGGATGCAGCTGCTGTGCAGCTTGTCAAGGATGCCCTGGCACAGAAGGACCAACCCTTCAGCAGTGAGTGTGGCTTGCAGACCTGTAGACCTGCTGGCTGAGCTGCTGGAGTGCAGGCCTGGGGTTGCAAATGCACAAGTGTTGCCAACGCTGCCAGCTTGTGTACATTCAGAGCTGGGTAGGGCCCTGCTCCTTTGCAACAGCACTGCACCAAGTCTTCCAGCGCATGAAGAAGGGCCCCAGCTGATGCAAGTCTGCTGCTCACCCAGTCAGCGGCAGTGGAGGGCAGCATGTTTGGAGGGTCACGCTGACATGAGCACCCCTGTGCTAACTATGCGTGGCTGTCTCCCCTGCCTCCCTGTTCTGCAACCACTGCAGGTGCTGCTCAGAAGCTGGGCGTGTCATGTGCAATGCCTGGGGCCCTGCAGAACGCCCTTGTGGTCGCAGCGACTGCCAAGAGCTATGAGGAGGGCCTCCGCACCAACATGGTGGCTGGTGGTGACAACTGCAGTCGCTCTGTGTACCTGGGTGCCCTGCTGGGTGCTGCTTACGGAGTTGGGGCTGTGCCCACAGAGTGGAAGCAAAAGGTCACTGGCTGGGCTGAGATGGAGAAGGCCATTGATGCTGTAGTGCAGTGATGCACATCAAACTAGTTGCCGCTGAAGTTGTAACTGAATTTTGATGTCATGTTGAACATGTTGAGTGGGTCTGCATCAACAGATGGTAGAGCTTGTGGACGGAGTCCCAAGAAGGTTTCCTGATAGATCTACTGCATTCGTCTGACACTGCAGCATCTTTGACTGGCACTGCCACTGTTCTGGGATTGGGAAGTGTCAATCTAATGACCCTCTTCTCTACTAGAGAGTGCTTCTGACACGCTTCTGGGGCTTTGGAGGTTGACATGCTCAAGCCAGCCTGGAGCTGTCATAGTCAAGTTGTCGACGGTTGATTGCCCGATCGTGGTGAAGAGCGCTGCAGATGTCAAGGAACATACCATTACCAATTGCAATTGTCTTTCTTGCTTGCGGTGTCGCCCCTACATACATCCACGGAAACCACTGCCAGTCGCTGTTGACCACCCGCTGATCTCGCCATGTTGCTGTCCCAGACGCACCTGGCTGCAGCTAAGCCGTTCACAACGTCACATAAACCAGTCAGGCTTGTCGCTAAACCTTGCAGCGGCTCTGCATGGTCCACACTGGCCAGGCGTGCAGTTGTGCTTCAGGCACAGCAGCAGGATGAGACCTCAACAGTGAGTACCCATGTGGTTGAAGACAGGCGCTTTGAACAATTTAAGCAAGAATTATAATGTGTGCTCGCAACTGGCTGACTCAGAGTGGCCAGATTTCACAAGCTGGGATGTCGTGTGTTGCTGTGCAACTGTGCTGTGGTGACACATCCAGAGCACCAGCCAGCAGCAGCCAGGCCCTCCACCTTCACAGGAGGACCTGCCAATCTGGGTGCGCCGTGAGAAGGAGAGGGAGCTGCAAGCTGGCAAGGCAGAGGTGCCATGGCCTCTGTACCTTGTGGGCAGTGTGTTGGTAGCAATCGCATCGGTGAGTGGTGTCAAGATGGCAAGGCACGCTGCCAGTGGACAAAGCAGCAGACCTGTTGCACAGGTCCCCAGCAGTATCTCATGCTTTCCCTGCCCTTTGATCGTCTGGTCAGCGATGTGCCAGGCATGTGTTGTGCATCTCCCAGCCCTGATTTGCAGGCATGCAGACTATGCAGCCTGCAGTCTCACCACTGCGTTGATGAGGGGACCGCAACACTGCATCTACTGTTGTCCTGTCTCCTGCAGGTTGGGTCAATCTTTGAGTACCTGGATGGCAATGCGATCTTTGGTGTTGTCCCTCCAGACAGCCCCCTGTGGGCACCCATCCTGGGCTTCTTTGCTTTCACAGGCATCCCCATGGCAGGTGGGTATCACACAGGCGACAGCATACACAAGCATGCCAGGGTCTGCACATGGTTGAAATATGCTGAGACTTAATCTCTCTGTCAACACGCATAACCACATAGGTCTAATTATAGATGTGGTTGTTGTGAGCATCTGATGGCAGTTCAGGGACACCACCCTGCATACCCTGCTGTCCCCTAGAGCTGTCAAACCCCGCAAGTGATGCTCTTCGTTGTGGCGTGCAGGTTTCCTGTTCTTCAAGGGTGTGAATGCCGCCAATGAGGCAGCAGAACGCCAGGACCGTGCAGATGGCTACCTGAAGTAATTCACGCAGCCAGCAGCAGCACTAGCAGCAGCAGCAGCAGCGGTGTCAGCACAGCATTATGATGTGCAGAGTCTTGCTTTAGCAACCAGCACCAGCGTTGGCGACATCAACACGCATAAGTGGCCAGAGAGCTCTTGCAGTTCAGCTGAGTGGTGTTTGTGAAGCAGGAAGTACGTTTGCTGTGAGCAGTGAGCAGCAGTCACATATTGTTGGTGAGAGTGTGATACAACCAGGATGGTTGGCACGTGCTGCTGGTCAGTACAAGAGTGCATGTTGTCATACCCGTTGTCATTGAAATGTGCAGGTTGCGTTGGAGTGGCATGGTGCGGTGGCGGCAGACCCACATGCCCTGTTTCATGGCAGTGTGGGAGTGTCATTTAGCAGATTGTGTACAGCCACTGTTTCTTGGTGTTTTTGGTTCTGGAACAGCTTGCGAATCAGGCTTGTTTCATGTGGGACATGCTTTGTCGATGGAGGACATGGGACTGAGTGGATGTACCTTGACCAATGGTATGGTATGGTATGGTGTGGTATGTTTTGGAGCGACTCATCAGACCTGGCCGATTGTTGGCGCACACAACCAGGTCAACAAGCTGTGTAACATGTAGTGGTCACTGGAGAAGTCTCCAGGGCTCTGCAGTGGATGTCCTGGCGATTGTGAGTTTTCAGAGGGTGTTGGTGGCATATATCACCATCGAGTGTGCCAGATCACTGTTTGCAGGATCTGCAGGAGCATCATGCCGGTGATGGTCTGTTTGTGTACAGCCACAGAGTGTGTGGCTGGCTTGTTGAAACATCAGGAACACACCCGCCTGTCCATGCAGCCAGGCAAACGAAGGGGTGAAAACTGCAGTCCCACTCGAAGTATGGTGGACAACAGCCCGATGTGCGGAACAAGCAGGGCTATAAAAGATCCCAGCTTCACTCCTCGTATAGAGTGGTTGGTGATGAGAATTGGGATGGTCTCGTGCCGACTTGGGAAAGCAGACTGGCAGCACCCAATGCCTGGTGAGGTTATCAATGGGCCTTTCAACTGACCCCTGTTGCACGGCATGCAGGCCCATTGCAGCACATTTTACTTTTTATTATACCTAGAAGTCATGCTGCAGATATTGAGACCATGTGCTGAGCTTGACCGTGTGACATGCTACAGCAGTCACTTTTTGTCGTTGACAGGTGGCAAGCAGCTCCACGAACACTGTATCATGGTATTCATGGATGCTCACAACGGTTTATTAGTTGTTTGGTATTGACTTGACATTCTGTCTCGCACACGGAGGAAGCGTACAGAGCAACCCGGCACACTACGAAAGCAAGAAGCAAAGCCAGGAACTGCTAAGCTAGCAAAAGCAGTCCAGTAACTAGTCAAAATGAATCTTGTTCCCTCTTTCGTGACCTTCAATGTGGCTGGACAGCAGTTCACCACCAGCAAGGACACGCTCCTGAAGGAGCCAGCCAGCAGACTGGCCATGCTCGTCAGGGGTGTGCTGCCCGCTATGAAAGATGACTGTGGAGCTATCTTTCTCGACAGGTGCGGAGAATCAGCCCGGTAGGAGGACCCTTGTGCTGTGCCTGCAACATACAACAGCTGCAAGACAGCAAGCAAGCTCTAAGCAGCAGCAGTAAGCACAACACCGCTATCTGTGCTTTCAATTGCACTACAGGGACGCCAAGTACTTCCAACTGATGCTGAACTACCTCCGAGATGGCTGGTGCAGTTTGCCCAGCACACCTAATGAGCGCAGGGAGCTGCTGCAGGAGGTTCGCTGGTATCAGCTGTCCAGCATGGAGGCTTGGCTCAAAGCACAGGAGGTGGCCCTCACCCTGAATGAAGCAGCAAACCTGGCCCGGCCTTCTTCAGCGCCCCTGGACGCCTTCAGCAGGCCCAGCCTACTCAGTGCAGCTTCCTCCCCCGCCACCCCAGCACAGAGCCTGTTTGCTGCCGCAAACAACTCACCTTTCACTGTCACCACAGCAGTCGCAGGCAGCCCCGGTGTTGGGTCCTTGTTCAGCAGCAGCACCAGCCCCACCAGCAGCCCCTTCAGGAGCAACAGCTTCCTGACTGGTGCCAACCAGGACCTGCTGGCCGCTGGGGCGCTTGCAAGCTGTGGTGTGAACAGCAGCCTCAACTCCAGGCATAGCACACCTTCACTGCTGTTTGGCAACCAGCCACAGCCACTGCTGTTTAACACAGCCGGGTCAGGTGCACTCGGTGGCAAGATCAGCTTGTCAGGCTTCAACACATCACCGGGTACAGGGCCAGAGGCAGCAGCTGCTGCAGGATATGTGGGCGCATACCAAATGGCGGGAGCAGCAGCTAACCCTGCTGCGGCCCCAGGTGGCAGCCCACCACGCATTCCGTTGCCCATGGTAAGCATTGCTGCAATCTTGATGCTCTCTTAGCACTGCTGTCATCATGTCATCCTGGGCTAGGAGGCCTTCCTGCTGAAGCAAGCTTGATCCTGCACCCTGTCAAAAGCATTGACAGTCCCATAGCTAACATGCAAGTCCGTATCCGCCATCATGGACGCCAAGTTGATGCTGGACAAGGTCAGAAAGGATCCGAAGCTCAGAACCCTGATTCTGCTGCACACCCTTTTCCTGATCTGCATATATGCCTTACATGCACATGCTGCTGCTGCAGGCCTCTGACGGCTACAACTGGACCCACAGGCTGCTGCAGACCAACCCCAAGATGCAGGAGGCACTCAACACCCTGCTGGAGCTGGCCTACCTGCCACCACACACCAGCCTGCACGTCGGTAAGGTCGCCATCGCCTTCACCAGCGAGTGCACCCACGACCTGGGGCTGACTGGCAGGACCAGCAGCCTCATGCTGCTCAGTGCACAGCAGCAGCTGGAGGCAGCACGCTTCAGGAACATGGTGGGTGGCTGAGCCAATGGCAGTGATAGCACACTAGGTGCTGCTAACACAGCATGGGGTCATGCTGCCGCACCACTGTGAACCTGTGCACCCTCCTTGTTGCAACAGCCTCATGTGCTTCCATCAAGCTCGTCAAGGCGATCACCTCCAGTGTACACCTTGAACGATACCCACCATGCCTTGTGGCATTGTCTATGTGCAGGTGATTCGTGTGAGCAGCAACCTGGGCTGGGCCTTTGAGCTGGCGGTGCGTGCAGCCTCTGATGTGGCCCTGCACGACAAGTACAACATTGCAGGCTTCCTGCAGGTATGTTCACACTTGCTGGTGGTCAGTGGCTCATGACCACATGCCAAAGCTTCCAAAGTGGGCCAGCACTTCTCACAGGCTGGCAGCCAGCTACAAGCACGTTACAATGACTTAGTGGCGCAGCTGGAGTGCAGCTTCAGCCACTCAGCAGCTCCAATGATTCGAGCAGCTGCGAGGCTGTCATGTACTGTAGTGTGAAGCACAGTAGACTGAGGCTGACCCCGGTGTTGCTGGCTGCACAGGACAACTGGTTCATGGTGACGGCCATTCTGAAGGAGCAGTACTTCATCATACTGGAGGAGGACCTGGGCGCACGGCCCAATTGCCTGGCATGCAGGCGGCACAACATCACACTCTCACTGCAGAGGATCCTCTGAGTGCAGCACACACCCGTTGCCGGCAGCAGCAGCAGCTTGAGTCAGCAAGAACAGATCATGCTGCTGGCAGCTAGATCCTGGTACAGCCGGCGTGTCCATGGTTTATAACTTATACTGACAGTGGGCTGTGAAGTCTGACGATGCTACATCCAACTGGGTGCTGGATCTCGAGGTTGTACACTCTGCCAGGCAGTGTTTCTGGAGAGAGGTGAACTGCTGTTTTACGAACCTGTACAGTTGTTCGATGTGTATATGATGGTGCACAGCAGTGCTGTGGACATGTGGAAGGCTTGAGCAGGGGGCTGGATAAGCCGCATCTTCAGTACAAAAGTGTCGTGCTTTCCATGTCATCCATGAGCTGCAGTGTAACTCAGGACACCGACCATCTGCTGTTACACGACACAGCAGGCAAAGGCAATTCTGCATTGCAGTAGGCACACGTGGCCTCCACCTAGTTTGCACCACATGTGCAACCCAGTATGCCCAACGTCAATGTAAGAAAACTTGAATGTGCACAGCTGTACACGTCAGGACGCCGCAGCAGCCCATTGCTGAACATCTACCCATCTGTCCATCAAAACCCTGCCGCCCTCCCTCATCACCCACAACCCCCTACAGCAGGAGGCAAGCTGCCACCAGCAGCATTGCCTGCTGCTCAGCTCCAACAGCTGCCAGCAGCCACCACCTGCTGTCAGACACGCACATATACACAGCGCGCACATCCAGCTCACAAAACACACCCTGCAGGCCACCCTTGCAACCCTCACAAGGCCCTGATAGCTGCCATGAGTAGGTCTGTCTGCTCGGGCTTGCCCACGCTGATGCGGATGTAGCCAGACAGCTCCTTCTTGGCGTAGTGGCGCACCATGATGCCCTGCTGCGCCAGTGCATCCTTCACAGCCTTCGCGTCACGACCCTGCAGCACAGCAGCACACAAACAAAAACAGTGTCAAACCATGTCATGCCCGGGCGGCTTGAGAGGTGACTTGCATGTCCAAGAGGATGAAGCACTGCAGCCACTCAGCTTTGTGAGACGTGCTCACACACCCGTTGCAGCTGCTGCTGTGTGTTTGCCATCATCCCAGCAAAGCATCCCAGACCCATAGCATGGCAGTTGCTGCCTGAGAGGCAGGGGTAGTGGGCAGTCATAAATCCCTGGCCTGCTTTGCCCAAGGTTTGTCAAAGGCATGCCACAAACAAGCCAAGGGCAAGACCATGAGGAGGCATGTCGCAAGCAAGCCAAAGCTACCAAAAAGTGGAGGTGAAACGCCCTTATTATGCATGCGGCGCAGATTGAGCATCGCTGCTTGCAAGCAGGCTGGCGGCGCACCTCCAAGACCTTGCACAGGATGAAGTTGGCCTGTGAGGGGTAGGGCTCCAGCCACGACACCTGCTGCAGCTGATCAAACAGGCGTGTGCGCTCACTCAGCAGCGCATCACGCACTTGATTGATGTAGGGCAGGTTGGTCAGGGCTGCACACGCAGCGACCTGTGCGGCACAGAGCATACAGCACATCGACAATGATGAGCATCCACACCTTGTAAAATGCACACTGGAATGGTACTGCCAGAAACTGTAGGGCAGGATGTACCGCTGTGCTACACATGCGGGGCATGTCACCATATTTTTCAGCACAGCCAAGCTCTTTTGCTGGTGCTGTTGCTGCTGCTGCTGTGACTCTGCTGCGAGACAAGTCTGCAGAACCCCTCTGGTCGAGCATGCGTGCAAACACCCACAAGAACCGGGTCCCACCCACCTCTGCTGCCACAGACACATTGTACGGCTGCTTTGCGCGCCACAGGTACTCGATCATACCCAGTGGGAACGCCCCGTAGCCGACGCGCATGCCGGCCAGTGCAGCGCACTTGCTGAAGGTGCGCAGCACCACCAGATTGTTGTACTGCTGGACCCACTTCAGGCGGCTGGGCACGTCTGTGCAGAACTCGATGTACGCCTCGTCCAGCACCACCAGCACTGGCAGGGCCAGCACCTCCAGCAGGTCCTGTTCGCTGATGACTGAGCCGTCAGGGTTGTTGGGGGACGTCAGGAACACGATCTTGGGCTTGTGCTCAGCCACGGCGCGCCTGCAGGGCAGCGCATGGCGACAGCAGGTGGTGGGCACATGACAGAGGTCCAGGCCTGGCAGCGATGTATGATCTGTGACAGTTGGTGGGGCTGTTTGTGGCTGTATGGCTATATGTTTGGTGCTGCAGACACCAGCACAGGCACCTTGGTAGGCAGGCAGTTGCAGACGTTGATACAGCACAAGCGTGCTGCACAACAAGCAGCGTCTGCTGTCGGCCGTGGCACTCACTTGATGCCCTCCACATCTGTCCTGAAGCCTGGCAGGCGAGGCACAGTGATGACGCGTGCGTCGTTGACGTCAGCATCAAAGGCATACATTGTGAAGGTGGGTGGGCAGTCCACAATGGAGTCTCCGGGGTCCAGGGTGCAGCGCATGAGCAGGTCTATCAACTCATCTGCGCCGCACCCAACCTGCAGCACAGCACACAGCGCAGCACACTTGGTTTCACATGCTTTTGACATTGCAGAGCAACTGCAGATATATGCTTTGAAGTGGACGCGCATCCCTGCTGCTCAAACGGTTTGCTGCAGCCAATGCCTGTGACAGCTTCCCAGTTTGCAGCTGCTGCAAGGCCTCCTAGGCTGCTGCACTGCAACGGCAACAACACAGCCGCTAGGAGGCTGCACTTGCAGTCGTCTGTAGCGCAGGCGTACAGCAGCTTGCTTGGCAGCTGGATCACCATTGAATGTAGGGCTGAGAAGCACAATCCAGATTCTTGCTCATCTGGACTGAAAGCATGTGCATGCAGCATGCCATTGCTGCTACATACTGTTCTGCTGTTTGTGCTTGCGCCTGTGATCACATGTCAGGGTGGCAGCTGCATCCCAGCCACATGTCCTTGATCTCACCAGCAGGTGCTCCTTTGGAATGTTATTCCATTCCGCTAGTGCTGCCCGCAGCCTGCGGGTCTCAGGGTCTGGGTAGATGTGTGGGAAGGGCATGTTGGCTAGTGCCTCCAGCACTTCCGGGGGTGGCCCGTATGGGTTCTCATTGGCATCGAGTTTGACTATATCTTGAGGACTCCTGCCATAACGAGCTGAAAGGATCTCAAAGGGCTCAATGGGGGTGTAAGGTGCCAGCTTCAGCAGGTGCGGCCGCAGGAACTGTGTGGGGCTAGGCTGTTGCTGCTGTGGTTGTGCTGCTGCCACCTGCTCTGCTGCTGCCTGCATGACGACAGATGTAGATCTGCGCTTTTCAATCCTTACTGACGCGACTGCGCGTCCGCTGCTGATGGGAACACCTTGGCCGGCCAAGCAGCTGCAGGGGTGGCTCTGCTGCACACCCAGCATTTTGACTGACTCCCAAGCTGGACACACGGACTGCCCGAAACTTGCAAACAACGTTTCAATACTAGTTCGTTTCTCAGAGTCTGCAGTGCGGTTTGCACGCTTTCCTTCGGACTGAGCGTCTCACCGGTGCAAGGCAGTTCAACCGTCACAATCGGATTGAGCGTCTTACAAGGGCGAAAGCCTGGTACTTCGACGTGACCTCAAGTATATGTGGAAATCGATATTGAACTTGAGTAAGGCGGTCAGTCAAGGACCGTACTCTTCTTCTGGGTACAAATCTGCAGAGGCCTCGCCTGTATTGTCGAAGCACCGTACTAGTCCATTGATAATAGCAGGAGTTATTTGCTCGAGGCGTGCATCGCGGACCTTGTGCTGACGGTGAGCAGGGGCAGGCCTTGAATTCAACTGCTGTTTCTGCTTTGGAGAGGTGCCCGGGACTCAACTTGCCCCTGAGTGCAGGCATGGCATGCTTGAGATTGTGCTTGATACAGTGGGGGTGTGGTGCCAGGTGTCAAAGGGAACTCGGCCTTGCTTAACTGTCCATGTCGCAGGCACCTGCTGCTTGCGCGCTGGGGTTCAGGCGGGCAGGCACAGCATGTCCACCCCCAAGACAGGACGTGACGATGTGCAGAACCATACAGAGCAGCAGACGCCTCATGGCTTGTTTAGAAAAGGAGCCAGCAGCTGCCCAGCCTCCCCTTTGCAGTCTGCAAAGCCGGACAGGACAGCAGACTTTGCAGCAGTGCGTCACCTGGCAGAGAGCTATGGCGTGGACCTGCTGCCTCTCGAGATGGGGTTCACACCGCTGAAGACTCAGGTGGCAGCGAAGCCAGCACAGCGGCTCAGCACAGCAGACAGCACTGCAGACCTCCCCAACACCCCAGAGGTCAACGACAACACAGCAGCTGCTGGGGCAAGGGACCTGGAGCAGGCCTTCTCAGCTGCTGTCAAAACCCCAAGGGACCTTGAACCCGCAACTCACATCGCAAACGACGCCCAGGACAGCCTGCAGGAGCCTAGCACGGGTACTGCAGCAGGCACAGCCGCAGCCAGCATGCAGGGTGCTGCCGTGCAGCTGCAGGAGGCAAGCTCAGGCCTGTCAGGCTACCCCATAGATGTCGATGGCAGCGGCAGTGAGGTGCACACCGAATCACCCTCTGGTATGGCTGCCTTTGAGGAGGGGTCAGATGGCTACTGCCTGTACCTGGACGAAGAGCGAGTGCCTGTGGAGGAGCGGGTGGCACAGCTGGAGGTACGTGCTGTGCTGTGGGGGTGTGAGCTGTGGGTCGAAATTGCATGCGTGTTGCAGTGTGGTGGTGCTGAGGTTGTCAAGTGGGACTTGACAGAGCTGCACTTGGAGGTGGGGGCATGCATGTTTCCTGCCAAGCAGGACACGCAACACGACGTGCGCCCAGCGCATGTGCGTGTGTCTGTGGGGCTGCAGGAGGAGCGTGACACCCTGGTGGACCGCCTGCTGGCCACCACTGCAGCCCTGCATGAAAGTGAGGCACGCAACAGGCAGAGCGAGGCCTCACAAAGCCAGGTAGGTGGGGAGGCCGTCAGGGCCAGAGCTGTGCACACAGGCATGGATGCATGCCACCACAACCAGGGACACTTGTCAGCACAGTCAAGAGCACATGCCAGCACGAAGGTAAAAACAGATGGCAGCATCACCATCATGTATGCAGGCCAACACACTCATGAACAGCTGCTAGCACATCAATCAGCTGCATGCAAAGCACAATCTTAAATGCTGGCACAGCTGCAGGTGTATGCCATGATGACCAGCGCACCTGTGCAGGATGCGACAGCCTCAACCCTGCTGTGGCAGCACACCCGGGCTGCAGTGGGCACAAGGTGTCAGCTATTGTTTCCTGATAATGTCTCCTGCATCGTTTCACTGCAGCTGCCCTCATCAATGGCTTGTTTGGACACAATTTATGCCTGCAGGTCCAGGCCCTGCTTGAGCAGCTGCAGGAGTTGCTGCGGCGTGCAGAGGTGGAGCGGGACAGGGCCAAGCTGCAGCTCAAGAGGCACAGGGTGAGCTCATGCTGCTCCTTTGTCCTGGTCGTGAAGAGTGCAGGGCCGCACGCACACCCATCAACAGCAGCCAGACAGCATTGCCCACGAATCGAGTCCAGGGTGCATCCCGTGTGCATACATGCGTACATGATGTATGAAACGCACAGGACGTGCTGATGGCGGGTTCGACGATCTGCACAAATAACAGAAGGACGCAGCTGCACATGCAAGTCGAACACTTGAACCCCAGCCAGAACCTGCAAGCCTAGTATGCACCCCTTGCCCAACCTTAGAGCTGCAGCAACCACACCCAACCAACACTGTTCACCTGTGATCCACCACCTTGGCTCTTGACCACCTGCAGGTCTCCAACAGCCAGTTCATGTTCCCCGTCAGCTCACCAGACCCACACGCGAATGTGCAGGCAGAGCCAGCCTTTGTGCTGGCGTCTGCAGGACCGGCACCTGCGGGCGGCACGCTGCCTGGCTTGCCAACGGGGCTCTTGGCACGCCCTGCGTCCAAGAAGTACAAAGTCAGCGCCGGTGGCAGCAGCAGTGCCGCAGGCACAC